>JAOUZG010050832.1:1881636-1894576 GCA_026289955.1 Argiope argentata
TCTCAGGTATAAAAATATTTCTCATAATTTCTGAAATATTTTGAGTAAGTTAATTTCACAAAATGATTTAAAAGGCATTGAAACTATCAGTTTGAAATAATTCAAAAATAAAATAAAAACACTTTCGTAATAGGAATAGCTTATATACTTGAAAGAATCAAGTACATCTTAAATAATTAAAATTTAATTTATATTTTTGAGAATTTATATTTTTGTTAATTTCCCCTGTTAATATTGAGACCCTTCATAAAGTTTTTAGTTTCAATTTTATTTTGATGCTGTTAGATTAGCTTCTTATTTCGAAATTTCTAGAAGAATATTCCAAATTTTATATTATTATTTCTAATCTCTGACTATAACGACACAGCATTTCTCAATTTTCGTATCCAAATTAGCCTGAGGATTCTGATGTTGAAAAGTAAAAATAACAAGCTGACGAATCAACAAATATAAGAAGCTCATAACCTAGGCGGATCTAGGTGGAAGATTACTTCAATTATCTGCAATTATCTCATCCCAGAGTTGAAAAATGCGAGCTAAATAGCCTAAATCTAACCAAAGACAACCCTTAACCTACAAATGCTCATATAAATTAAAGTCATGGTTAAAGAAAGGGAACTGTCACTTTAAATTCGGATTCTGTTGAGTTTGATTAGCAAAAATAAACCGAATTTTAACTACAAATCTGCAGTGCAACGTTGTTGTTACTTATGGCATTTGCCATGTACAAGCTCGCTGAGGTAGTCATCGATTTAAGCCTAAACAGCGTCTCTTGTTTTATAGTTGCACCAATTAGGGCCAAGAGTATAACTTTTGCTACTCACTCATCACATTCACTTGTGCAGACCCTTTTTACAGAGGACCACATTCATACAATTCACAGATAAAACACAAAAGAACAACAATGCCCTAACTGGGACTCGAATCTGGGACACTCAGATCATGAGAAAGACGCCCTATCTCTGTGCCAAGCCACCGGTACTCTGCTCCTAGTGCATTTTAAATACTTGCAGTGGGAAGACGTACCACTCGAGTCGAGATGCTTTTGTCACAGAATCACCAAAGACGTGTTAAATATGTCAGCAGACAATTGTCACAGAAGTAAGTAAATGTTCGCGAAAATTTGACATAGTTATTTTCCAGAACTTAATTATAAGTCGAAAATGAATTTATTTAAAAGATATGAATCTTTTCCCGATTTCTATAGATATCGGATCCTTTGTGTGACTTTGCTGCAAGTTACGGTGGACTATTTTGGCATGCGCAACGATGAATTTGTCAAGTTATCAAATCTGCTGTCATATGCTAAAGGACATCCAATTGGCGTTTTATTTTAACCTGAAGACTCTGGTCCTGTTGTTGTTGTCACCTATGGCACTTGCCATGGGCAATCTTGGTGATGGTCGTCAGCCATTTTAAGCCAAATGAGTGTCTCTTGTTTTTGAAGCGGCGTCAACTAGGGCCAAGAGTACGACTTAGCGACACACTCATCACATTCAATTGAACAGCCTCTTTTTACAGGGGGAAGGACTTTCACACATCTTACAGATAAAACACAGAAGCACAACACGCCCGAAACAGGACTCGAACCCAGATCACGGGGAAGAAGCGCTACCCCTATGCCAGGAAGGTGGGCAGTGCAACGTGAGTGGAATGTATATTATGTCATATGTGATATAAGGCACATGAAATGTGAAAAGGAAATTTTGAGTATCAAGGAAGGTATAAAAAAACAAAATGTTAAATTACGCGATTCCTTACAAACATTTCCTAATGGGACATTTACCTTACAATTCAATGATCTCACTAAAACATTTTAAATTCCCCTTATTTCTTGTAAGATTCAATTGCTAAATCCAAAAAGACCGTCCGCCAGAGATTCATCTTTGAAGTATCTGAGAGACAAGGGAAAAAAATCGTTTGAAAAATCAAGAGTAGGCAACCGAAGATTTTGCATTTAAATGTGATGAGCCGGCATCCTGACACATAGGTAGCGCGTCTTCCTCGGAATCTGGGGGTCCCGGTTAGGGCATGATTGTTTTTCTGTGTGCTATCTGCGAGGAGTGTGAATGTGCCTCCCCCCGTAAAACAGGGCTATGCAAGCGAATGTGAAGAGTGTGTAGCTAAATCGTTCTCTTGCCCCTAGTTGGCGCTACTTTAAAAACAAGAGACGCTCATTCGGTTAAAAATCGCTGACGGCCGTCAGAGCACTTGTCCATGACAAGTGTCATTAGTAACAACAACAACAAATGTGATGAAAGATCATAATGAATTCATATAAAAAAGACAAGAAATGGTATAATTACCACATCTGTGAATGAAAATTTGTGGCTGAAAGCGGAGGAGAATATGGATGTAGAAAATATTTATAATGATAACATTAAAAACTGCTTTGTAAAAACAAAAATTTAATTATTTATGTATAATTTAATTAATAACACTGAATAAAAAAGAATGCGAACTTTTACTCGAAATATAAAAGATATACCATAATTTTCATGCGCTGTTAGTCGTTACCATCGATATTGTTTTTGCCAGCTTGCAATATAAACAAAGTTCCCCCGCGACGGTTCTTTATCTTGATTGGTTCTAAATATATGTGTGAGGGGATCTATGGTGTTTCCAGCTCATAGAACACACGTGTTTTCCGAGATATTTTGAGAACAAAACATTAGGAAGTCTTTTGGATTAGATGTATTAAGTGGATAAAGACTCTGCGGTTGATGGATATTTACAAATAATCGATAGAGGGAGAAAATTTTCTATAATGAAGATTTCGATGAATTAGTAATATACGAAAAAAAATATTTTATTATAGAAAACTATTTGAAGAATTTTATGTACGAAAAATGAATATTTCCAGTTAAAATCTACTTCCTGATCGTCATTTTTACAGAATGATGAGAAAAATTGTTAGCGTCAGCTATAGAATAGTTTAAATAAGTTGGAATAATTTTCATGAATAGACTTGCAAACCATAGGGTGTGTTAAGTCTTAAGTATACAAAAAAAGAGTAAATTTAATTACCTTTGAGATTTGATTTTGGCATATTTCATTTCTGTATTTTATACTATTTATTTACGAAATTGTAACTTTACATCTTTCCAAATCATTAAAAATATCAGTATCTGACCAACAGAATAAAAATAATTACAATATTTATTGCAGAGATACTAACTTTTACCAGGACAACTTTAAACAAGAAGGTTTTTTTCAATCTCTAGAAAGATAATTCCGTGTTTCCAACTAAGCGTGTCTTCATTCACCTTTCAAGTTTTTGATATATCAATCTCTTTTTATCAAATTTTTGAAGTCGTTTCATTTTTCATTGATTCTCAAAATCAGTTAATGGAAATGTTAATCTAAGTTATTTTGTAACAAACTATGGGAACTATCGTTAAAACTCGATTTCCATTAAGCGTAGCATAATTAGTATCCAGTCAAGACACTCTAATCTTTTTAAAACTCTATTTGGAAATCAAGCGCAATTTCTATGAATAAGGCTAAATAAGAAAAGATAATTTTGTCATTTTTCTATTTTTTTTCAACAAATATATATCGAGAGGGTTTAGCATCAAATAAAGAAAAAAAAACATGAAAAGTGCGATTTCATTATTTTTATGAAGACAACTTATGTATTTCTATTTGAAATAATCTAAAGTAAAATCAAATAATAAAAAAGACTTTTAAAATGATTGTCAAAGGTCAAAAATTTTAATACCATCACCAGAAAATAAATGGGAAATAAGGCGGAATAAGGATTTAAACAAAAAAACGTAAATAAAAATAATGCAGATACTTCAATCATTAGTGACGGTTTTTCTCTATAGCTGTATTAATGAAATCTTTTGTGGCTTCTGCAATTATTGTGAATGTTTCCTAAAAATTTATCATTTTTTATGAAGGAATTTCAAAACTCTAATCCTGTTCAGTAGCGATTCCCCCTTTTTCCCTTCAACAGCATACAAAAGAGCGGGAATGTCTTTCAGGAACTTATTCGTAGGCTGAATAACAAATTTCTTGTATACCCCCTTCCCTTCACTTTGGATGCCTTTTTATCGATCGATAACGAAAACAAAATTGCACAGAATTTTGATCACCATTAAACACACAGAAACAAGATCAAATACCAAATTATTACAATCGGTGCATTTTTTATTTATATTATTTACATATACATAAATGTACAGATTACCAATGATCAACCTTTGACTTGATTTAATTAACAGTTTTATATGAATCTACACATTTTATATTAAAATTATGTATCGATTCTAGTCTATCTAGTTTTTTAAGCTTTATAGTTATCCTGTTAGTTAAAAATAAGATGAAGGGCAATAAATTTAGTGCAAAAGACAAAATTCTAGACTCATAAATGTATTTTATACACATACTTTAAACTCAAAACATTTTTCAGTTATCTTACTCGCAGACTTGCATGCATAATTCTGACGCTCTCAAAAACAAATATAGATTTCGTCGTGAAAAGAAATGTTATTAAACTAATTGAGTTTTGCGTCATTCTATATATGCATTCATCTTGCATGAATCATCTTTTTAGCTTTCTTTTTAAGATTACTGAGCTCTTTTTTGAAAGAAGTTTAAACTAACTCTCAAATCACTAATTAACTCATTTATTTTCAAATTCCTTACTTGAAAAGTGTACCACTCCTCTATGACCCACTATTTTAAAAAAGGGGAATGAAAATAAGATTTTTTAAAAAAAGTGAGAAACCAGCAAATAAAAATAAAATATTTATAAATAAAACATAAGCAGTTTTGAATCAAAGCAGCATAATTCCGCACGAGACAGACAACAAGTTTATAGACTAAACTAACTATTATTTAGCTATTTGGCTCGTATGAAAATAACATAATGAAGCAATCAGTGAAATGTGCATATATACAGTCATAAATAATGCGATATGTATATAGCCTATAGCATTCACTGTCAAGCTTAACTACTTCTTTCGTATTTTTTGCAAACAGTACCAATCATCAGTTTATGATTCTTGATTTATCTCTTATGTACTTCAAGTAAAAGTTCTCTCTCTCTCTCTCTTTCTCTTCCCAGAGAATTTATAATCTTATATGAGACACCCCACAAAAATAATTCAATAATTTTACTATTGATTCTCATCTAATTTTCCTCACCAAATCCTAAAAATCCGAGAAACAAAATTCTTTCTTTTGGAAAAAGCCTACAAATAAAATGCTTTCGCGTATTTATGAAAATCCTTTAGCTGACATTTTAAAAACACTTATAAGATTTGAAACATTTTCAATAACTGTTAAAAATTTAGAGACGAAAAATTTCAAATTTAGTACCATTTTCTGTACCAATTCAGTGCCAAAAAATAATTATATTCATTGATATTTCTTTGATTCTCATATTGGCATTATTTTGATGATGTAAAATAACAGATAATAGTTGTGTTCCTTCACAACTAAACAGTATTAGTTCTGAAAGAATAATAGTTGTGTTTGCCTTTTTTTCACTTCTAATAGGGTACAAAAACATCAAACTTCATTTGAAGCGAAAGAGAAACTAAATTAAGAAATATTTTATGGATATTTCTATTGGAAGTTCCAGTTTATCAATTTATACATAAATTAAACAAAAAAAATCTTTTTAAAGATTTGATGTAATCTAGAATTTAATCTGAAAATATTAACTTTTGGATTCTTTACTTTTAACCATGAATTATTAAATAAATTAAAGAAAAAAATAATCTCGACTAATAATAAGGATGTGCCTGTGCTGGCTTTCTGAAAGTCAAACCGTTTGACTACATGTTACCAAACAGCACTTGTATACTTAGGAAGATAAGATTATATGGGTAGGAATTTTTTTGAATTTTAATTAATTAATAATCAACCTAAATCTTGTTATTTTCCCATGACTATTTCCGAAATTATTATGTGGCAAACAAAAATGTAAGCAATTTGAAAATTGTTTACAATTTTCTTTTTAATCCTACAAACTTATTGGTGTACATTTTTCTTATTTCTTGATAATTTTTTTAAAAAATACTTATTGCATAATTTCCAAAATTAGATTTAATTCTTGAATTAAAAGTTTTATTTTTAAAATTAAATATTTAATCACATAAATTGTTTCCTATGTAGAAAATTAAAGAAGGATTATGTTTAATATTATATGTTTTATATGAAGGATAAGAAAATGAAGTGATAATGCTTTTGAAATTAGAAGATGGATGATTCAGACACGATTTTAACACCATTATGATATCTTGGAGCTTGGTATGATATATACAATTCGCATATGCAAAGAACATAGCTATAAGTAAAACTATAGCTATAAGTAGAACTATAATCATAGCTATAAGTAGAAGTAAAACTAATAAAATATCACGGATATGAGATTTATCATAATTTAATGTTTAAAAGTATTTTCTGTAGGTAATCATGAACATTAAATTATACTGGAGATTTAAATGAAAATAAAGGCAGTCCATATTCTCGGGAAACCAACTGGTTACCAATGGTAGTTAGTAACAAAATAAAAAGGATTTAAATACTAGTTAGTTAAAATAAAAAGTTTTCATTAGAGAAGCAAAATTAATTAAATAACATTATTTACCGAAAATAAAGAAATTTATAGTTTAAATATATTGGCATCCCGTTTTAAAATAACACTAGAGCTATTTTGGGACGGACTTCGTAATTTTGAACCTCGGTCAGATGACGAGGACGAGACCTGAACTGGCATCCCTGACTTCACACCACCCCACACCATCGTAAGGACGTTTGGCAATGAGAGATTTAACGTACAACTTTTCCCCCTTACACGATGTTTCAACGGTGGAATCGAGTCTCGAACTTGGAATCCTATGGCTCATAAGCCGAGACCTTACCACCAAGGCCACCAAGATACTTTATAGAGAAGTGAAGACGTAAAATGTAATAATGCCCAAGAAATTCTTAGATATTTATTAAAATATAAAACAATAACAAATGCGAGTAAAATTCCAATTTGGTTAACCCTTTCGTTGTCCGTAACGAGTCTAGCCCTTTCAAGGAAAACTTCTGAAGGGCAGCTGTGATGCTTTTCAAGCATTCTTCTACATTTTAAAAATTTCAATAATTTAAAGCTCTGAAAATGTTTACTTGTTTAAGCTTTTACTTATTTTTTAGTTTTTATTATAAAACAACGAAAAACAAATTTTCGCTTGTAGAAGAGGACAGTGAAAGGGTTAAAGGAATCTTATAGAGGCATGAAAATCCATCCAGACAAAACAAGATCATATGTCCTTTGTAAACATTGCTCTGATGTCCAGCTCACTCCTGGTCACATCCTGGAATGCCCAGAGGTGACCACGAAAATTTTGAAGTTGGGAATGGTTCCGATGAGGAGCGCTTTACAGGAGATTCTGTACAGTCCTGCTGCAGCGGCTGTGATCAGGACTTTCGGTATAATTTGATGTCACTGCAGATCCATGAACACGAAAACAACAACAACAACATCAGAATCTTATGCTTTTACGATTTTGCTTTGATCTTTATATTTCCGAGAAAAAAATTGTAATTTCAAACAAAGAATTAGAAATGTTATGGAAAGATAAGAAGTGAAAAGATTTAATCTTAAATTAAGAATATTTCTAATGCTATCCAGAAAATTTACTGTTCTAAAAGAATAATAAACATAATGATTGTATACAAAATACATCTATGGCTACAAACTATGAAAAAAATGGGCCGAGTTAATATAATATTTTCACAAAGGTGTTGCATCGTCTACGCGATTCTATTCGATTCCTAAATAAAACCTAGTTATAGTACGCTTTTATAAATTATAATGAACATCATATTAAAAAAAACTTAAAAATAGAAAATAATAAATATTAAGCAAAGCCTTTCTAAAACCAGATTTTATCAGTGCATTTAAAAGAAAAGACATTTTTTAATCAGCTTTTGTAACATTTTTTACGGCTGAGGGTCAACACAAAATTAATAAAGATATGAAGTGAAAAAACTAAAGATGACTATAAAACCACAATGAATAGTTAAAGGTACAAAAAATCCTAAGTATTCATTACATTTCAATTTATTAGAAATATGATGACGATTTCAATAAAAAGCTTTCCTATCTGCACCTCACGTTTTTACGGACTATGTATTAGCCTCTAGATTCTTCTTTAAAAATAATTATTTTCCCTTTTCCATGAACTTATAAAAGTACTTTTAAAAAGTTTTTATCTATCTATTACCAAGCTTATTTCTCTACTAAACTGATACACAGCTTTCAATGAACTTTATTAATATAACTAGTACGAATTTCACTGCGCAATAAATATTTATAAATATCGCAGAACAAGTTCTTTCTTCAAATTCTGCATTTCAATTAATTTTATTTGCAATTTCATCAACTCAAAAGCTAGAAATTCCTTTTTTTTTCTACATTTCAAGAGACGCATTTCAGAATTAAAATGTACTGCTTTTCAGAAGTGGTATTTTAAAATTAGTTTTTTTCTCCAAGATAATTGCTTTTTAGTTCCACCGGAAACAACGACTTTTTTTGAAAATGTTTCATGGTATTGAAATGTTTCAGGTATTTTTTTTAATGTTTTTATCCAAATGAATTTCAACCTATTTCTAAAAACGAACTTTAAAAAGTAAATCTATAACTCATACTGAGAACAATAATAATAATTTTTTTTATCCCACACCGAAAACTTATCCCTAATGAAATGTATACATTTCTTTTAAACGTTATATTCTAAAAACTGTTTACTCATGAAAAATTTCAAAATCTGTAAAAATCATTACATATATCAAATAAGTTTAAAAGATATATCTCAGAAAATGCAAGTTAGAAAAAAAAATATACTAGTGGTGTTCAAATAAAAATGTACCAAACAACACTGTGGGTATAAATGAAGACTTTATTCAAAGTATATACATGAAGTGTACAAAGTCTGAGCACAACGATCCTATTCATTAACGAACCGAAAGATTACTTGTTCCCAGAATTCCTGTGGCCATAATAAGGCCCAGCCCTTCACGGCTTCTTTGAGTTAACCATCCGAGTTGAAGTTCTTCCATTTCAGATGTTTTTTCAGGGAATCAAACACATGAAAATCGCAGGGTGACATGTCCGGACTGTATGACGGATGGATGAGCTGCTCCCACTTGGTCATTTCCGAATGTGTGACGCTGGAGACGAATGGATACGAGGAGCAGAACCACGCCCTTCGTGAGTAGCCACGGTCTTTTGTTTTTGATGGACGTGCACAGTCTTCGGAGTGTCTCACAGTATACATCGGAGTTAATGGTTTTGAAAAAAACATTTTAAAACATCTTGACCACAGGAATTCTGGGAACAAGGAATCCTTAGGCTCGTTAATCAATAGAATCGTTGTGCTCAGACCTTGGGTGTATATTTTGAATAAAGTCTTCATTTATACCCACAGGAATAACGAATCGTTTCGTAATTTTTCATCTGAGCACCCCTTGTACTTATTCAATTTTCCACAATTCTTCAAATAAATTAGGTATAGATATAACACTGATATCCAATTATTTAGAAAATAAGTACTTTGGAATAAGTGGTTGAAACACGTATTTTTCTATTAAAATTTGTAAGAAAGCAATAAGCTCTTTTTCCGAAAAGTCTTTTCATCAGCTTCAAGATTTTCCGTAATTAAACCTTTTCTAGTGATGTTCATTAGTTCAACCTTTTTTTAACGTTTATAAAAAGATAGGAAGGGTAGTTTTTTATCAAGAGAAGTTAGAATTCTTAAGAGCATAGTTTTGAAGAGGTATTTCTTAAAAATAACAAACTGTCGTTAATAATGGCTTTCTGTCTTTCATTTTGGTTTCGCAGATCATTATTACTGCATGCATTATTAAACAATTTATTTAATAAATGGCAGAAAACTGTTCAGATATTTCTTTTTTATTGCATAATCTAAAAGATCTTTTTTAAATAGGAGAACAATAAAGATTCAAATAAAGGAAAGTTAAATAAAACAACTCCTTTAGGTTTTTTAAAACTTTTGACGATTTTTTGTCAAGGACAGAGTAAATGCAATTAATACGAAATAACTAATGAAGTTTCTAACCGATCCTAGGTTAAAAACAATCAGAATTCCGTTTCGGTGATTCTTTTATACTTTCTCAATAACAAAGAAATATATCGAATGATATTTGAATATGCATTATTTGAACACTCCATACATTTTTTTTCATTTATAATGCAGTCATTTAATCTAAAGTTAGAACTATAATTTTGCCATAAGTATAGAAGATTAAGTCAAAACATGGTGTTGAAATTTGTTTAATGTAACAGTTTCTCAAGCGTCAGAGGATTAAATGAGCTTGCTAGATCCATCCAATTAACTATAATGGGATTTTAAGCAAGAAAATTCTTTCTTACTTTTTAAAGCATCTTTAAAAGGTGGGAATAATTTCTTCAACTATATTCCTATTTTAATGGCGTCATTCACGGAATTGCATAAAGGACTTAAAAGTAAAATCCAATATCAGAATGCGAAATGGAAACACAGAATGCGAAAAGGCAGGTTTTTATAAGTCAATTTGAATTTCTTACACTAAATTATAGAAAATGGCACGTTTTCTCTGAGGCAGTTGACGCCTGGAAAAATGTGATTGCTCATTGTCACTTAAAGATAAATATGTGTGCCATCTTCAATACTCTTACATTATTTCATTTGAATAATTTCATTGAATGATATTTTTCAGTCGTATCGAAAGTGACATCTATAGTATCAAATCATAATATCTCTGAAGAGTTTTATTTATCCTAAAATTGTGCTGTATGGAAAAAAGGATATTAATATTGCCCCCCGAATGCAAAAACTTATATCAATGTGTAGCAAACAGAAAAAGAAAATAACACTATTTGAAATTGTAATAAATACATCTAAATAACAAGCGCATGCATGAAACACAAGAAATAAAGAAACTTACCATTAACTTGAAACTGGAATATCTGCTGAATCCTTAGAATGGTCTCATAATCATAAACGAATTTCTTATAAACATCACTCTACCTTGCAGAAAACTCAGTATTTCAAAAAGGTGATTGATCCACAATTTCAAAATCGTTCAAAAGAAACTGAATTTTTAAATGTGTGAGATCAAAATCAATTTGAAATGCATCTATCAACTATCATTCTTCCTGTTAAAATCTCGCTCTACAGATATATAATAGCAACTCCAATAAACACCTGCTCTTTTAATTTCCTGCTTCATTTCGTCTAAACATCTGCTCTAATAGTTTTCAGATCCATCTCGACAGCTCTGTTTAGTCTAAACATACGCGCCAGAAATCCAAGGCTTCATTTAAATAAACATTGTTATCACATTAAAGTATAATGTTCTATTTTTTAAGATGTATTTATTCTTATTTTCTTTTTCGTTCATGTAACTTGTTATTTCCGGAGTTAAAAACTGTCTTTCTGTTGCGAAATCTCATATTTATAATAATCTATCACATTGAAATATATTTATTACAGTTATCAATATTGCTTTCACATTAAAAAATAATGTTCAATTTTTAGAATGGATTTATTCTTGTTTTCTTTTACATTCATTTCACTTATTATTCCCCTAGTTTAAAAAATCTCCTTACTATTGCTAAATCTCACATTTATGTCAGAGTGATATAAAAGAAACCACAATCGAGGCCTTGGGGTTCAAAATAAATTATACTTTTTCTTTCCTTAACAAAATTATATCATTTTATCGTAGTCATGAAAACTGGGGTATAGCTCAATTTTTCAGTCAAATATATACTCATCTTTAGAACAGAGAGGCCCTGATATTCAATAGACTTTGAATTTTCCATGATTCCCTGTAGATAGAAAGCAGAAAAAAAGCGGCAATATCACAGGCAAAAGTGTCAGCTGTCTTGCATACTGTCAATCAAAATGCCATATTTCATCGTAGGAACATAAAAAAACATAAGAGGGTCTTTCTCTGTAAGTTTTCCGATTTTTCTAGCGATTCCTTTAAGAAGAAATGAATTAATTTCGCTTATTATTTTCGAATTCACCAGTTGTTGAATAAGTACTATCAAGAAAAAAATCAACAGTAGAAAAAATTGAAGGAAATTCAAACTTAAACGATAATTTGGAAATGATTTGCATTGATATTCATTACAATACTTGTGACAAATTCTGTATTTTATCTTTTTTGTGCAAATTAGTTTCAATATTGTCTATTTTAAGACAGTCATCAATATACTATTGACAATATTAATATATATATTCTCAATAGTATATTGATGGTACATATGCTATGCCAGTAGTATAATGATGCCAATAGTATATCGATTAAACATACAGCAAAGGGAAAATTATCAAAGATAATTCACTTTTTTTTCTTATGTTTAGTATGAAATTCTGTGCCGGCGTCCTGGCATAGAGGTAGCACGTCTTCCCCAATACTTAATTGTTTTAAGAGTTTATTTTATTATATTAGCATCCAATTTTTCAAAGCAACACTAGATCTTATTTGGGACGAGCTTCTTAATTCTGAGCCTATGAATAGGGCACTCCCATCTTCAAACTTCCACACCATACCAGTGGGAGGAAGTTTGGCCCCGACGGATTTAGAGTGTACCAGGCCCGCTTGCACGACGTTTCTTTGGCGGAAGCGAGTCTTGAACCTGAAACACTCCAGATCCAAAGCAGAAACCTTACCAACAAGCTTCAAGGCAAAAAAAAAGCATTATAATATATCAGATATTCTTAAAAACTTTTATATTAAATTCAATATTTTGTTAATATTAATTCAAATTCCAAAAACATTTTTTTGAAGTGCCATGTATTTTAATTTCAAATACTTATCTTTTCATTATTATTATTATCAAATCGTTTATCTTTTCATTATTATTATTATCAAATCGTTTATCTTTTCATTATTATTATTATCAAATCGTTTATCTTTTCAT
>JAOUZG010050832.1:1907118-1922044 GCA_026289955.1 Argiope argentata
ATTTATATCAAAATTTCAGTATGTGGCATAATTCTTCAGATTTTGAGATACATTTGCATAGAATCCTTGACTATAACCAAATCGAGATCAATATGTAGTTGGATGTCACTGCCTTTTAATACCAATTATGGAGTTTTTACATGTTACTTTTCATCGGAAAAAGAATGTGTCTCATTTCTACCTAAAATTGTCGTTCATCTATCATACAAAAGGAAAAATTGATTTTGAAATTTTAATAATTGACAAAGTTGTGGTATTTTGAACGATTTTTAATACTTCTATCGAATGGCTAAAAAATTATATTCAAAAAAGTGCATCGATTTGTGAAAAAGACGATATTTTAACAGATTTTTAGTATCTCTATCGACTAGTAAAAAGAATCATTCCATTTAGATAAGTGAATTGATTTGCGAAAAAGAAGTCGATCTATAAATCTTAGCGTCGTATAATAAAAGGCATTTCACTAATTGAAAAAATCTATAATATTTATAGATTTAAAAAGTCGAAAGTTCATAAATTACTGAAAAAATGATGCAAAAAGATGCAAGAGTTTTTTTACCTCTTCTTAAAACTTTAGTTTTTTACAAATTTTACTGTTCACGGAAAGTTTTTTATTCTTTTTTTTTCATGATTTGATAAAACTTTATTTATTAATACTTACAAGAATATGCTTTTGTAAAACCCATTTTTCCTTTATTTTTGAGCAAATATATATTTTTAAAACGCTATTTACAATGATAAATTGAGTTTTTTTTTATTTTTCACATTGAAGAATCTTTAATATTTTTAATGTGTATCTTTAATATATTTAAACGAAAATAAGTTCACTGTAAATATTAAATGTATGCTCATATATTTTGCTAAGTGTGAATCAATTTTACACAAAATTCTTTTTCTGAGCATACTTAATTTTATTTGTGAATTTAGAGATTGTAGCTTCACAATACATATTGGATTCGTTGGTATAAAAAATTATTGAAAACAGCACCTTTTTTTCTGTATATGCTAAATTTTTTATCGCATACCAAATTTAAATAAAAAAAATCATTTCATTTTTAATCAAGTTTTTACAGTTTTCACTGTCGACAACGTGACATTTTCCTTAATGAAGATTCGGATGTCGTTATTTGATTCGGAAACTATAATTTGCCAACCGCCATCTTGAAATCCAAGAAAATATATTTCGTAAAAGGTCAAAGTATTTAAGTTTATATAAGTCACTTCTGAAAATCCAAGAAAGGATTTTTATAAACGGGTATCATTACATATATTTTTACTTTGAAGCACGATCCAATCTTCTCGGGTATAAACCATTAAAACTGACAAGTGAGATGGCTTATTGGATGGTATTTCTACTAAAATGAGAAACTTCCAATAATACACTCAAAATGCAATTGATACCTTCTTATCAATCAGTAACTTTATTTGGAATGCCATCTTATCTTCTTAACAATATATTCCTTAATTGAGTAAGATGACCATAGCCTTATGAAAGATAGTATTCTTCTTCCCAATTATTCCCAATTATTTTAAGACTCCTTTTGACTTTGAAAACTAAATGAAAGTCAAAGTTATTTTAGATCAAAATGGGGGAATAGTTTAGTTTTACAGGTAAAAGAGATAAGTGGGGTTTTTCATCAATATATAAGTCAAAAAAATCTTTAATTTGGTTTTTTGTATAGATATTGGTAGTTTAATAAATTTTAAAGGTTTTTAAAATGTTCAAACATCACAATAACAAAACAACAACATTTTAACAACTACTTTTTTTAAGAAATAAAAGATTCTTAAAGAATAATTGCTGTTTCTTTTAAGAACTAAAACGACGGATTTTGATTTTTCTGTGCTTAGTATTACTTTTAAAGTGGGATTAATATTAAATTGTTAATTCAGTTAGATAGCTAAAAAAAACTAAAACACTGTTTTAAAAATGAAGAAAAAATTTGCTCTATTGAATTTGAGATTTTGTATAAATTTCATTATCATTGATACAAACTTTTTAAGTTAATTAAATTCTAAAATTCAAAATTAAAAGTCTCTTTAAAATAATGGGTTAAATAAGAATTCAGGTGCATTTTTTAGGATTTAGAAATGCACATACAAATAAAATGTATTACCAAATAGTAATAAATTTTGTACTAAATTTATTGCTCTATGAGGAATAATATTTGAAAAATTCAGTTTTATTCTTTCTTTTTTACTTTTGCATCATTAAAAAGAAATGTCAAGCGAAAAAATTGAGCATTTTCGTCATCTTTTAAATGTAATCGTAGTTTTATCAACGTCAATCCTATTCGTGATATTTACGCTGCGTATGGTGTAAATCAAATGCTTCAAAGTACTTCACGCGTTGTTTTTCGATTTTCAAAAATAAAAAAAAAACGATTGAACTAACTTCTTTGCTATACACCAACAATATTTTTTTTAAGAATCATAAATGTGAAATTTAAATTGAATTTCAGCCGACGTTTTGTTCGTCTTCATCGTAATCTGGGCGCCCCGGATTCGAGTCCCGATCTGGGCATGGTTGTTCTGTTTTCTATCTGTAAGGTGTGTGAATGTTCCCCTCTATAAAAAGGGGCTGTGAAAGAGAATGTGAGGAGTCAGTAGCAAAATGTCGTATTCTTGGCCCTAGTTGGCACTACTACAAAACGAGAGACTCTGATTAGGTTTAAATCGCTGACTACCTCAGCAAGCTTGGCAAGTGCCATAAGATACAACAACAACAAATTAAATTTCAAAAATATCTTAGCTATAACTCATTCTAATAGCTATTTTCCATTATCTCTAAAAATACACAAGATTTTTTAAATATACGTAAGAAAGTTTGGTTGTTGTTGTTTCTAATGGCACTTGCCTATGGACAAGCTCGCTGCTGGACCCAGCAGCAGATTTAAGCCGAATGAAGCGTCTCTTGTTTCAAGTAGCGCCAACTAGGGCCAAGAGTACGACTTTTGCTACACACTCATCACATTCGCTTGCACAACCCCTTTTTACAGGGGGGCACATTCACTCATCTCACAGATAGCACACAGAATAACAACCATGCCCGAACCAGGACTGGAACCCGGGACCTCCTGAACACGAGGCAGACGCGCTACCTCTGTGCCAGCAAGCCGGCAAGAAAGTTTGGTGTATTACAGGAGTAATTACATTCTATTCTTATTTGAAAATTTAAATTTAATCGCAGATTTATCAACACGAAATCTATTCGTGATATTTATGCTGTGTGTAGTGTAAATGAAATGCTTCATGGTACTTCGCGCGTAGTTTTTCGAGCTTCAAAAATAATAATAAAAAAAGAACGATTGACCTAACTTCTTCGCCATACACCAACAATAATTTTTTAAGAATCATAAATTTGAAATTTCAATTAAATTTACAAAATATCTTAACTATAACTCATTATATTAGCTATTTTTCTTTATCTCTGAAAACGCAAAAGACTTTTTCAAATGTACGTAAGAAAGGTTGGTGTATTAGAGGGGTAATTGCATTTTATTCTTATCTGAAAAATTTACATTTTCTTAGCTTTCCATACCAAGAGTTTCATTATTAATGGAACTGAAAAAGGAGGAATAACAGTAAAGTAAGTACAGCAGAAAGTAAAAAATTTATGAAATGGAACTGAAAAGAAAAGCTACATAACCAGATGCCAAAAGTTACTAAATGCGCAAATCAAAATATTGCATTATCGAACTGAAAATATCTTTTACAACCCATGAAGCTTGCATAGCAAAAGTTGAAGTTGATGTACATCAAGAATGGCGGTCGGCGAACTGATTCTCTCCCCCACTCTTTCTTTTTTCCTTTTTTGTTTTCCTTTCCTTATCTCTCTGTTTCGCTGTTATTTTATGCTCTTTTCTTTTTCAATATGCTTTTAAAGAAATATTTGAGCTTTACTTAAAAATTAAGTGGCTTTTACTATTCATTGATTTTTCCTTTATTCCCAAGGTCACATATTCTTTCATGTTACGAAAAGTCATAATAGTCTTATGGTAAGATCTAGTTTCGAGTTAGAAACCCGATTCCCCTGAATATGGGCAACTCAAGTGAGCTTGGTCCATGCTAAATTTGATGGCATGAGTTAAACGTCCTTCTGAAGATGTGGAATGGAACTTAAAGTGGGAGGGCCAGCCCTGATGTCATATTCACATCTTAAAAATACCCATAATTATAAGGATCTTCCCAAAACTGTATTGCTCTTGCTTCTTAACTTGTCGTTAATACGATTTAGCCAAATCCCTTATGATACTCTCAGACTGCTGTAATGACCTGTTGGTAATTCCTGGGCATAGTGCCAGAGTCCCAGATTGAAAACTCATTTAAACGAAATATGTGACGTGTATTCGGAACTAGTGCACGCTAAATTCAACATCATGAGTTAAATGCTCTCCTGAGGTTGTGATGAGGAAGATTAGAGAGGAGAATCCTATCTCAGCTTTCCTCCTTCTCATCGGGCCGAGATTCAAATTTATTAGGTCCGTCCAGAAAATAATCCACGTTTTGAATTCAAATAGGATATTAATATAATTTATCCCCAAAAAAAGATATTCCATTGCTTTTTTTAAAAAAAATAATGCATTAAAGATCATTATGAAGGAAAGCATATTGCTAATTTTAGAGACAATCAACCGAATAATTTATAGATTAATGAAGAAAATGATGTTTTTTTATACATAAAGAAATATTAATTGTTGGTAGTTTGATGTGCTGTTTTGAATTAGTGACAGAGTGCTGATTGGCCGTGAGGAAAAAAGTTCAAAAATTTGTATTTGTAGAATAACCTTACTCTACATTCCTAAAAATAAATTTTCGTCATCATCAGGAGTTAACTGATCTCCACACCCTTACTATTCCTGCCAAGAAAGCGAGAACCTACCACAATATTGGAAGCTTCTCATTCTCTTATTGGCATGTTACTCCCATGTCATTCTCTTAATGGCATGATGTCAGCATCTGGTTAAGAAATCAAATATTTTGGACAAATAAAAGCTAAAGTTATAGTTTTTATAACCATGAAAAACATTTCGCTTACAAAGTATTCATTTCCCAATAATGCTCGTTTTCATTTATTAATAACCCAAACCTTGTAATTTCCAGACAGAAAATTACATTTAATTATTTTGTACATATAGCATACTTCTTTTTTTCTGATTAAGATAATTTTTTAATACACAGACAAATTTAAAAAAATTCAAACTTTAGTAACGAAAAAATATTTCTGATTATCTCGAAAATTCCTCCATCATTTCTGTTTCAATGATGAATTTAAAAAAATCATAATGAATAACTTCAGAGCATGAATTTAAAATTCCGGTATCATTTTTTTCCTTCCAGGCAATGAATAACCTATAAAGATTAATTTCTAGGAAGTCGACAACAGAAAAAAGGGAATCTTCAGCACATCCAGAAACCTAAAAAAATTATAGAAAAGAAGTTCAACTTTTATTTACAATAAAAAAAGCAAAAAAAAGGTATCGCATGAAATATTCGTTTCCAGACTTAGGAAAATATATCTTTTTTGTGTGGCAAAATTTTATTTATTCGTTTGTTGGAGAAAAAATTCTCACTCTAGCTGCTAGATCTTCTCCCTGCGTTCTTCTTCCTTTTCTTCGAGGAAATAAAAGGAAAAAAATTTAATCGTTGAACGTGACCTGTCGATTCTAGTATTGATTGCAACCTCACCACGAGTTTAAATTTGCCTTGGAAAAATATTCTCATCTGGTATTCCGAAGAAGAAATTTTCCCATTTTATTGACATGTTTCGTTGCGTGTAGTTTTTGAATGCTTATGAAATTACTCAGCGGGAAGGTACAAAAAAAAGTTCAGTTCAAATGCAGGATAAAATTTTATTTCCGATCTTCTTCAATTGAAGAGAAAAAAATAAAAGTATGTCGAATATTCTGTTAAAGTATGCTTGCTTTTTTAAGAAGTTGTATTAAAAATGAGGAAAAAAAATATTCATTTTAATTTTTCGGTGGTTAAAATAATAAGCAACAGTAATTCCTTTTTTAAAATTTATGTTCATATAACCTAAAAATTATTCAAATTCCTTATATTCTTGCACATCTATTCATTATACTCTAAGTTCTGTTTTTATTATTATATTTATGAAATTATTTTAAAAATTTAAACGAAAACAAAGGAAGTAATAAGCAAATAGGAATTTCAACAAGCATGTTAGATTTTTTTAATCATTGCCATGTTTTAAAATAATTAAGATTTTCTCGATTAAAAATTGATTTTTTCATTTGTACTTTGTTATTAAAATTTAAGTAATATTACAGAATTTATATAAATAAATAATCCAACTTTCCATTCTTATTTTTCATACCACAACTTAAAAGAAAATGAAACAAAATAAAACTTTATTGTTAATAGGAAATCAAAAATGAGAGATGAGAATTTAATTTCAGCGTAGTTATAAGCTTTAGGGACAGTTTTTCCAGAAACACAAATGATACAGAAGTGGTGCGATAAATTCTACAAGCAAATAGACATCCAAAATTATTCGGTTATCTTACAATCATAAAAAGGTGATGATGATATCTTTTTTATAAATAAAAAGGATATCATCATAAAGTAATCAAAGTACTTATGATTTTGAATAAAAAAATTTATAATGTGTTGTCTTAATATTGAAATAAGACCAAACCTCATGCCGGCGTACTGGCACAAGAGTAGTATGTCTACCTCATGATCTGGACGTCCCGGGTTCGAGTCCCGGTTAGGGCATGGTTGCTGTTCTATCTGTGAGGAGTATGAATACCCCCCTATAAGAAAGGTCAGTGCAAATGAATGTGCTGAGTGAGTAGCTAAGTCGTACTCTTGGCCCTAGTTGGTGCTACTTCGAAACAAGAGAAGCTCATTCGGCTTAAATTGGCTGACTTGCCAGTAAACTTGCCCATAACAAGTGCCATTAGCAACAACAACACAAACTTCAAAATAGCATCACCTATTTTTCTCATCAAAATTCAAAACTAAATTAGAGGTTTTTCTTGGAAATCAAATTTCTTTAGTCTAGACCTATCTTTAGAAATTAAGAGCTAAGGAAATTTTGATCCTCTAATGTCAAAATTAGATTTTTAACTATTATAAATATCTTATAAAATAATATAATCGTGAACCTAAACTCTTTTTCTATGAAACATAAGGAATTTTAAGCATTAACATATTATTAATTGAAAAACATTTTTTAATATACGAAAAAAAATTTAAATTTTAGTTTAAAAATTCTTAAGTAACAATACGATTAAGTAAGCAGGGTGATTTCTTTTTGTGGGGGGGGGGGGTATACAAAATTTCAGCTCACTTCCATGAGTAGTTTTTCCGTTATATAAGGTTTTCTATTTTACCTTTAAAACGATCCACTCAGGTGCCATCAAGAATTAGTAAATGGCGATAGAATTTTGGAATTCAGAAACATGCATTTCTTGAATGAAATATCAGTTTTTATTCAGTTGTAATAAAGCAATATGTTTTTTAAAAAACTTGGAAAAATATGCATGTGAAATCTAAGAATTTAAATTATTTTAAGGAATTACGTAGTATTGATTAAATTTCAATTTACCACTATTTTTGTTGCGAATAAAATTATGCAGTTTTTGTTTAGTATTTAAAGGAATTGTAAAAGTAGATTCAATAAAATTTTAAAACAAGAAACTTCATTTTACTTCAATCTCGAAATGAATAATATTCTTGAAAAATAAATTTTTGTATGAATTACTGTTGATAAATAATTTATGAATATGTAATAATTTATTTTATGCATTATGTATTGATCTATTAATATATCTTACGTATGTACATTAATGATTTATATATGTACATTAAATTTGTATAAATTACTGCAAAAATAATTTAAAACAAAAAATGAAACAAAATTTTAAATGAAATTCATTTTTAAGTTTATACTTAAAAAAAAATTTGATACTTACAACTAAGACAAGAAATCTTAAAAGACTTTTTTATAAAATATTCTTAATCATTTTTTTTTTGTTTGACCACAATTTTATGAGCAATCGCAAGTTGTCAAATAATTCTACTCTTCAACAGCATTGAAGCGTTAATTTTATATCCTTTTATACATTTGAAAAGAATTTAAACTTTTAGGAACAAACGGAAAAATTGCATACATCTTGCACAAAAAGTACTCGCGTGTTACACAAAAATTACACACATATTACACAAAAATTACACATTTTAATATGGACTTTACGTTATTAGACTAGATATTTCCTAAATATATCCTATGGAATGATTACTCTTAATCTTATATAAATGTAATAATTATTTCTATAATTATATCTGCTTTTAAATTTCTATTCATAACAGAAGGAAGCAGCTAAATCTGGAATGAATAATAGCTAATATGATAATGAAAAGGGAAATAGGATAATAATGAAAAGACTAAAGTTATATAACAAATGTATAAAGTTAAGTCACATAACAAATGTATCGTCTTAAATCGTTTATAATTCTGAGAGAGGGGCTCGCATTAAATACTTGCAACTGTGTAAAATTAAAATTATTAAATGATTTTTTTTTATTTCTGATGCTTAACACGTTTGTGCTTTGTTTTGTTTTGAATTAATGGTTCTGAAAAGTTGACATATTCATTTATGTATACATAGTACAGTGCATGGAATAAGTATGTAGGAGATTTATTTTTATATAAAAAGTATATAATGGTGAAGAGCTAATTTTTCTCATTTTTCATCATATATAACAGTAAAATAGTAGCATCAATTTTAATATTAAATGCATCTTCTAATATGAGCATATTTTTTGTAACAAATTTCATTAAATCTACAGATGCAATTCCTATTTGCCAAGTGATAAATAATTTTAAAAAGCGATTTTTTTTATTTTAAATTTCAGTGAAAGCGATCGATCAAAATGAGTTCTTTTCTTTTCCAGGTGATTTTATTTTAATGTTAAGTTACAATATAATCAAATTATTTTTAATTATGTTTAAAATAAAAGATATAGGATCGTTCATAAAAAATTTTGAATACAAATAACAAATCAATTTAAAAACTAGAATGTATTTTATTAACTACATTCAATCTTCTTATTCCTAAAAAGTAAACTTTTTTATAAGCAAATGCAAATACTCATGCTTTGTTTGCATTGTTCGCAGAGAGATATTAAATGACATATTACATTTAATTTGTCATATGACTATTCCATCATCGGAATAGATTTCATTACTGATAAAGTGAAGAAATTTAATTTTAAATAATTATCCAACTCATTTCTATTTTTTTTTAAATCAAGGTGACTTTTAATTTAAAAAATCTTGCACATTATTTCAAAAATTCACTTGAGAAAGGAAGACAAGCATTTTCAAAAAGCTTAGAGCATTATTTGCGGCACCGCTATTGATCTAAGCCATATGGATAAGGTCGCGATGCACTGTTTAAGAAGATCTAGCTTAGAATGAATGCATGGGAACTGTTAAATAAAGCTCCTTTACATCTGGCAACAGCCATGTATATCCCATTAAAATTACTCTTCCTTTGCCCCAGGCAAGAGATTATAAACAATTGCTCCGTTGATTAAAAAAGGTATCTTATTGAAGTGACGAGAAGAAAGCTTGCGAGGTACACTTTTTATCTTTGGCAAAGCAACCCCAGGCTATTGAGGTGTCTTTTAAGGATAAAAATTGATTCCTTTGCATAAGCTTTAGTTGTTCTTTTAGATAAAACATGCATTCAGTATTAAACGTCTGTGTTCGCAGCTCAATTTTTTCTGGCAATATTTGCTACAAACCATCTTTTTTTTTCTTTCATAGAAGTAATTTTATTAAAGTGATAAATTTATTAAGTAATGATTGGAATGATGTAATTTTTTAGATATAAAGGTTTAGAAAATAATACTTAGATTAGAATTTGTATTTTATTTTGATAGAATTTTAGAGGTATTTTTTTTAGATATAAATATTTAGAAAATACTACTTAAATTAGAATTAGTATTTTATTTTTATAGAATTTTAGATGTATTTAGATATATTTTTTTGATACAAAGGTTTAGAAAATAATACTTAGATTAGAATTTGTATTTTATTTTGATAGACTTTTCTGTAGCAGAATTGAGGGTCCAAAGGCGGTCAAATGTTTAATCTATGCTTCCTAGATCAAAATAAATTTAAAATTATGCAAGAATAAATTATTTCCTATGATTATCATTTCAAGTATATATAATAAAGAAATTCTAATTTGCATTGTCACAAAATAAAAAAAAATCTTCTCGGTAAGATAGGACGCAAAGGTAGATTCCTTTACATTTAAGTTACTATTTCCAAATTCCTATCAACTCTATAGTCGGAGCTAATTAAAATCCAAAAAACATTACTCTAGTTATCCAGTTCTTAAAATAATTTGAGAAAAGAATTATTATAGATCATCTTCACATAAGAATCTAAATAATAAAATGAAAAATGCTTGTGAGATAAATATATATCTTTCTATTACGTTATGCGCCAGAAATGTCGCAAATGAACGTGATAAATATCATTAATTTGTGAAGTTTTATCTTCATTCCCCCTTATCATATAAATGCAAATTTTTCGTGTTTCATCATTTGTAATGAATATTTTAAACATAATCGAGAATGGCATCTATAAGTGATAGGATTTCATGCAAATATATATATAAAACTTCGATTATTCAAATTTATTACATTTCAAGCCGGCGCCCTGGCACCGAGGTAGCGCGTCTTCCTCGTGACCTGGGCGTCCCGTGTTCGAGTTCCGGTGGAGGTAGGGTTGTTCTTCTGAGTTCTATCTGTGAGGAGTGTGAATGTACAACCTGTAAAAATGGGCTGTGCAAGCGAATGTTTGTCATCCTCATATTAGCTAGAAGTCAGACTTCCCTCAGGTGCTCAGGCGTCCATATCCTCAGAAGCTACTGCACTCACTCTTTCCGTTGTAAAACGAACACAAGGTGATCATCATCATCATTGCTTATCAAGATTGTGACTAAATTTGCAAAAACTTTATCATGTGTTCATTAATTTAGCATAATTCTGATTCAAAATATGCATCTGTACTTAACACATGACGCAATGTATCAGCCATTTACTAAAAAATTACCAATTTCTTGTATTACATATCTATCAAATTTCAATGAGCAACTGACTTTCTTCCACCAATATTCTTTATCTTCTTATGCAGGGATTCTGTGTTATTATTATTATGCAAATATCTCACAACAACTCATTTTCAAAACTCAAATTAAATATTGTATAAATTACCAATGAAATTAATGCATCAATTAATAAGAATCATGGTCTAACTTGATGCAATTTTCATTACCATATGTTTAATGGGAATGCAAGTTAAACTTTAATTAGATTAATTTCCCTTTTTGAGACGATTTAAAGACTGTTTAGGAACGTATATCTCCTCAGTTAGAACTATGATCAAATGGCGGTGATACAACCTGAGCCAGTATGACCTTCCACAAAACTTCCGCATTGCATCAAAGTGAAGGTATTTGTTCTAAAACGGCATATATAATATGTATCAATTTTCAAAATTTATCTTTCAAAAAGATTTTCTGAGATAAGTTTTCGAATCCATGACTCAAAACCCGAGTACAGTCAATGTGGCCGAAAAAATAAAAAGTGGGCATTAGCTCACTTCACAATCCACAGATCTTTCTGCAAATGGGTGTCTCTTATTGGGGTTTACTACTTCAGCAACCAGCGAAAAATAAAGGTCCAGAAACACTGAAAGTTATATTTAACCCTTCTGCAGTTTCACTGGTCGATAAAAATAGGCATCGCCTGGAAAAGAATCTACATTTATTCCAAGCTACTTTCAGTTATGGAACTTTCATGAGCATTATATTTGGCAATTTTCAAGTAAAAGCTATTCAAATTTCATTCATAATTTTTTTCTGAGAAAAGAACGTGATATCTGTGGTAGAGATCACAATTCTCTGAATGGCCATTGAAATTCTTTGTGGAAGAAAATATGCGCTTCCAGGAAATTTAATTTTAAAAATTTTTGCGGAAAAATCCTTGGAATGCATCTTCAAAAACACCACTTTTCCCTAACGTATTCATATCTATTTTTATACAGTTCTGGGAAAAGAATCAGTGCCTGCTATACAACAAATAAAAGATAGAATCCATTCACTACATTTCAGTTAGAAAGGAGTTTTTGGTCCACTTTGTATGGTCCATGATATGTGAATAATATTTTGGGGTACAAAAGACTTTTTTCTGTATAGTAATTGAAATGTTTCTGGGAAGAAAATGTAAGCTTTCAGGAAATTTATATATTTTCCCAAGCAGAATGTTATCCCCAAATTCCTTTGACCGAACATTTTCTAAAAAAGACCTGATTGAATAATACTGCGAAAAGGAGTGATGGAAGTCTCAAAATAAATATAAATAATAAAATCTATGCATTACATCTCAGTTAGAATTTACACACCGTATCTGCATTTATTTTATTATTAAAAACACGCTTAAAATCCATTAAGTGCTATTAATTTATTAGAAAGTGTAAAGATCTAAGAATTCATTACTACAGGAGCACAAATTGTATTACTAATTTAGATTGCGAGCATTTATTTTGAATGTTATACATAAGATCACCGATTAAACAGATTGCGTCTGATACTTGAAATCTTATTATGTTTTACCGCTTTCCAAGATATAAAAATTTAACTCGGGTGAAAAGAAATATATCTCTACAGAAATCACTTAGTATTTTTTAAGTAACAGGATTAGAAATACATAAAATTGCTTAAAATTCATTTTGAGACAATCATTTAAAAAATTTTATTATTTAATCATTTTTAATTAAATTGCTAATCAGATACTTTGTGTCGTATTTGTGATTTTTTTTAAATATACGCTCGTGTCCATAAATTAAGGATAATGCAAGCTCAGGAATAGAAAGAATCAGAAGCAAAACAAATGTGATTTATTTGTAAAGTCTATTTATTAAACAAAGGTAAAAAGCAAAAAGGAGCTATATGTTTGATATCCTCACTAAAATTTTTTGTTCGTTGAAAAAAAAATTTTTGTTCGTTGAAGCAAATTTAAAAAAAAACCCTATTAACAAACACCAATATTACATGGTTGGTATGATGGCTATTACATAGTATGTCACTCAGACGGTGCAATACATTCCGTACAACGATTAGGTATGCTGAGTATCAAATTATCGATCTGATCTTGTGGAATATAACACCACTCATCTAGCAATGCTCTCAGAATTTCCGGTAGGCATGTAAGAGATGGTTGACGGGTTGCAACTCGTCGGCTAAGCATGTCAAACACATGGATTCAAGTCAGTTGAGAATGCTGGCCGGTCCATTCTGGGGATATCCTCCGATCGAAGGCATTCGTTTACGATGTTTACATGGTGAGGATGGGCTTTGTCATCCATAAACACGAATTCTGCTTCCATGGCGAACCGAAACAAACGTACATGTTGTGCCAGAATGACGTACCGATAGATGTGGCCTATCATGGCTCCAATTGAGCGCGCAGGTCTGTTTGTTTTGGCAGTAGCTACGAAATACGCTAAGCGTTGTAGGATAGGCGCCTCATTAGGCGTTGTAACTCGAGAGCGACCTATGCTGTAAACGTCTACTTACATTACCATCATCTTGGAATCGTTGCCAAAGAATGGAGATGACACTAAGGACGATTCCCAGTTCCTCGAATACTTCCATCTGGGTACGTCCACATTCTAGACAGTTGAGAATTCTATCACGTAAGAAATCATCCAAATGCTTCCTTTGTGTCATAACTTTGCGATTATTGCACGGAAAGGCTTATAAAGGACTTGCGAACAATTTCACTTCTTTGCCTGTATTCCTTATACATCACTCTCTTATACTCTCGTCGTTGTAACGTACTATAGATGTCATCTGGTGGCTTCCTGCAATATTCATATGATTTTTGAAAATGTTTGCAGTCATTTTACGGATGATAAATGAATTTTAGAATCCGATTTCCACGTGACTCTGAATTATCCTTAATTTATAGACATGAGTGTATGTTGAAAAAGGGGATAAATTTGATGGTTCTTTTCGGTTTTCTATATTTTTTTGTGTGTAAAATTTATTACGAATTTAAAAATTGAGCACTCTCATACTTTTGGTTAATCAAAGTGACTATTATTATTATTTGCTATTTTATTCACTTTATTTATTATTATGTAATATAAGGACAAATTCTGATTTAAAATGATGACAGATTTAAAATTCTGATTTCCTAAATTATACGGCAATACGTTTTAAATAGAAAAGTTCAAAATCACCTAAGACTCGTATTAGAAAATTGCATTCTGTAATTATTCACTATCTTTAATTTTGCCTATTATTATGTGAATGCTCATTTCACTATTTCTTGGTCGTCAAACTTTGATGACCGAGACGATTGCTTACTGTTTCAAGATTCCAAGCTAATTAGACAGCTGAGGTTTCGAACATCATTAAACATTCATTATTTTTGGGGGCATGATTTGTATTTTATTTATACCGGTTTCATTAGTGTTTTTCTATATTATTGTCTGATTATGACAGCTAAAAGAAAAGAATTTTAAATTTGTGGTTACTATTCTATAAATTTTTGAGAAAAAAATTGATAATTTTGTCTGTATAGAATTATTTTTATGGTTGCACTTATTTTTTATTGATTTGTTAAGATTTTAAGTTTTATACATCTTAAATGATTATTTTTTTTCTGTTTTCCGATTTCACTTATTCAAGATGAACAATCCGGGTAATCTTGGATGATGAAACTCTTCTGTGAATTATTTCGCAGATCGAATATTTACATTTGCCATAAATACAAACATTTTTACTTTACAAATATTTTTATTCAATTCCTACTATTAGTTCAAACTCTCCTTATATATATATATATATATATATATATATATATATATATATAT
>JAOUZG010050832.1:1930898-1945186 GCA_026289955.1 Argiope argentata
TGTGTGTGTGTGTGTGTGTGTGTGTGTGTGTGTGTGTGTGTGTGTGTTCGTCGTTAATGTTTGGTCGTAAACAGAGAAAACGCTATTGCCTTATTAATTCAATATAACACTTTGCATTAATAAATATATTCAAAGAACAAAGAATTAATTTATACTTTTCTTTTATATCTGATACATTTAAATGCATTTAGCCTTTTGTCATAATGTAGAATAAAATAGATAAATTACTCGAAAATTCTATTTTTTTCTATGAAAAAAATTTAGTACGCATGAGTTTAGTAATTTCTTAGTTGACTTTCTAACCAAACAATTTTTATTATTAAAAAAAGATGTATGCTATAATTTCAACACATGCCGAAAGGACGAATTCTCATTTAAATCCCTTTTACATATTATATTTTATTTTTTAACTTTATTTACATATTTTATTTATTAACTTTCATTTACATATCTACATATTTTATTTATTAAATTTTATTTAAATATCTACATATTTTATATTTTATCTTTTTTATCCATTTATTTATTAGGAAAAGGTCACTTATTTCTGATAATACTTACTTTACTTTACTTACTTCTTCACTATAATTACTTCTAACATATCCCTTAATGAAGCAAAATTACTTTCTGATCATTTCCAGAGAATGAGGATTACATTTCATGGTAACATTACTTAACATCATTATCCCTATTTTAGTCCTAGAAAACAAATCGATAAGTGTATTCCATTATACTGAATAAGTAATGTTTTTTAGCATTTATTCAAATTAAAATCAATTCTAAATGTAATTAAGATTCCATTCTAAATGTAATAAAAATACCATTTTACTTAAAACATTTCTGCCTTTATTTACTATTTTTTACATTAAATTACAACTTTTTAATAAGCCACAGATTTCTTTTAATTTTTTCTACTTTTCATATAAAAGCTTGCTTAATATTTTTGGCCTAAATAAATCTATACCAAGGATTGGACTTCATTATCTACTGAGTAAATGAATTCCTCTTATAATGGGTTGTCGTAGGGAGAACTATTTTTACGTGGGTTTAAAATCGTTCAAGTTATTTTTATTTTAACTTTACTCACTTTGTACATTTTGTTTTCAACAATTAGCCTTTTGTTTTCAACGAAATATTAAGGATAATAACAATAATTTTATAAAGGCTAATGACGTAAAAATAACTGTTATAAAAACCTTTTTTTATACCGCACATTCATTAACTTAACAAAAGGTCTAGTTCCTACATTTAAAATATTCTCTTTTTTCAGTTCTTAATATATAATTTATTATTAGGGATAATAAGTAATCACTTTCACCTTCATTTAGTTCCAATGATAAAAATCATTTCGTTTTCACATACAATATTGTAAATGATTCTAGAAAGAACAGATTTCTTATTATCAAACGCAGAGATACGAGTTTCAAGAATTTCAGTTTTTAATTATTTTAATGCAAAAATTGAACTCCGAAAATTAATTAAATTAAATTTGATTCATTCCAATGTGGTTTATGCAAAACTTTTCATAATAGTCTCTGCTCTGTGTCTCAAAGGAAAAATGTTTATTGAAAGTTTAGGAATTTAATTGCAGGCAACTAAGTTTTACGCATGAACTAAACAGAATCGGAGTATTTAGCATGAGCCACGTGGTAAAATCTAATTCTATTCTATCTCCCAATTAATGAGCTCGTTCATCTAACTTTAAGAATGGATGCCATGAGGCATAGTAAAGTAGCGTGCATTATCCGACAATCTAAAACCGTGAAATAATGATGGGCAATACCAGTGAGCTATGCATTTTAAAGGAAGACCTAGATGAGAGAAAAGCATCATGATTGTAGCTGCGCAACTAATTAGGATGCCAAAATAATTCGATTTCAAAGCAGAATAAGTCGAATGATGACATTCACTATTGGAGCCATTCAATAAACAAGAAAGTATTATCCCTTTAATTGGCGAATGACAAAAGTTTTATTAAAAAATTAAGACGCATATATATATAAGATATATGAAGTGTGTGTGTTCTCTTTAATGTTTTAAAAAAATTATTCGTTATTTCTTTGAAATTTCAGTTAGTCTCTTTATTTTGATTAATACCCAGATATCTATGTACGAAATTGTGCTTACAATACAATACCAAAATTAATCGTTTGATGTAGTATATATCCAATGAGCACCAATGAAAACACGTTGCTTTTGAGAGATCGTGCCAAATAAAGGATTGAATAGATAAGTCCCTTCGCATCCCTTAGGCAGCGAGTTTGAACTCACCAGCTGAAGACTCGGTGTGTGTGGTGGCTGTCCCAGGTTAAATCTGTCGTGATCACAAAGTTCTCTATGTTGAGAGAAATATCACTGGAGGTTCTGTATCAGAAGTGATCGTTCTCTGTTTCAGATCTAAATTACGATCTATGTCTGAATGAAGGAAATGCATGAATGAAGTCTGCCCCGTAAAAAGGGTTTGTGACATGTTTGAGCTAGAAGTCAGACTTTTGCCCTCAGGTGCTTAGGGTCCATACCCTCAGAAGCTACTGCACTCCTCCTTCCGTTGTAAGGCTGAACACGAGAGCAACAACAACATCAATCGCTAAGCCCCATCATCCGAACCATCAAAATAACAGGTACTTTCATGTCGATTGGAACCGTTTGTAAAGAACTCTGTTAACTATATCGAAGTTCTATAAAATATGTAGTGTAAGTTATTATACAGCATATTATAATTATATATTTGCACTGTTTAATTTCCAATCCCATAAAAAAAGGTTTCTCTGCTTTCTTATGTTCGAAGATAATATCTAAAATAAAAAGCAGTCATCAGGAATTTAATTAATAACCAGAAAAATCAAAGATGCTCTTAACAAAGTTGTATACTGTAGCTAAATTTTAATACAAATTTGTACTTCATTAATAAAAAAAGGCCGCTCAAATAATAAATAACGAATTTCGTTGTGAAACGCAACAACATTGGAAGGGGATTATAAATCAAAATTCCAAATTTATGGTCCGTTAAATATACAAAATACTGATTTGATCAATCGAAAATCAAAAATAAAAATTAAAAAATTAAATTCAGCACAGTTATAAGTGATTAATGTGATCCCTTTCAGAAATGTGAAGGATATTGAAATGGTACGATAAATCATCCTGCAATTTTTCTTGTCTGCTTCATGTGAAACTTTAAAACGTTGTAGATATGCATTTATAGCAATTGAGGTACATCAAAGAGCACGTGTTGGTTTCATTGATATCAACTGATTTTGATTAACATATAGCATACTCATCAGCAGGCTTTCAAAATTTCTTATTAAAGATGATGTAAATATATATACGACAAGCTATCGTATCATTTTGATATCGTTGATATTCTTGGAGGGGCTTAGAATGAACACTTATAACTGTGTTTAATTATACCTTCGACTTTGTACTGAAGACTGTAATTAAACATTCAATTGTTATTTGTAATTCTCGACGAACAGATAGGTGGTATTTTTTTCTTTTAATATCCCAACAAAATTGGGATTATAATCACCATTTTTATATCACAAAATTACAACAAACATACTTACCTGCAGGCTTTCAAAACTTCTTATTAAAGATGATATAAATGTATAGGACAAGATATCGTATCATTTTGATATCGTTGATATTCTTGGAGGGGCTTAGAATGAACACTTCTAACTATTGTTAATTAAACCGTCGACTGTGTACTGAAAACTGTATTTAAACAATCAATTGCTATTTGTAATTCCCGACGAACAGCGAGGTGGGTTTTTTTCTATTAATAGCCCAGCAAAATTGGGATTATAATCACCATTTTTTATATCACAAAATTTTATAATTGTTGGCAACTTTAGGATTATAATCACCTTGTATACTGGAATCAAACGCACATTTTGAATATTGAAAGTACGTGTACTAAGCTTACATTTTGCTTTATATTATCTGGTGTTAAAAATTGCAGTAACCGCATGCAATCTCCAGCCATTTATATTGAAATCGAAGGTAGATGAGGCATATCGCCATTGTCTGCTACATTCATATAAAAATATCACATTATCGCCTTTTCTAACCCTTTAAAGGTCACTTCAAGGTCCGTTTTGAAAAGTAATAAAATCATTTTTAAAAAAGAGTTTTTGACGTGCTACTTATAGTAAATATGTAGAGGAAAAATTAATATCTTACGTTTTTCAATTATTAATGGATTCTTAGTGAAACCAATGAATGATAGTGATGTTTTTTTTTCTTAAGTAAACCAATACAAAAAATTTCACGAAATGAAAACTAAAGCTTAAAAATCCTAAAATAGCCTTATTTTAACATGATTATTTAATAAACTCCTATAAAAGACAATTATTATTTGACTTTTATTAATTTTTAATGATTTTTATATAAATTTCTTATAGATTTTGAGCTATAAAATTGATTATATAAATGCTACTATTCCAAACTACAAGTGAACTACCATTTATCGGTGTTTGGTTTCTCTATGAAATGAAATATTCTTCGCAACCTTCAAATTTTATTTTAAATTTATTTAAAGAATAGAAATTATAATTAAAAAATATAATGGGATTTTTACATTCAATTCCATGGGAAGTATTATTTATTATTTGTTTGTTGATTCATCTGACGTATTTTTTGTTATATTTTGTTTCTCGATATCATCTGGTGAATAGAAAAGAAATGAATATTCAAAAAAGTTTTTTGTTAAATTTTGGTTTTTGCTTTTATCTGGTGAACAGAGAAGAACTTAAATTTTCAAAGGGTTTTTTGTTAAATTTTGTGTCCTCGCTTTCGTCTGGTGAACAGAAAAGAAATGAAAATTCAGAAGAGTTTATTTATTGTTGTTGAATTTTGATTCCCACTCAGGTGAACAAAAAAAATTAAAATTCAGAAAAGTTCTTTTGTTGTTGTTGTTAAATTTTGGTTCTTGCTTTTATATGATGAACAGAAAAGGAATGAATTTTTTTTAAAAAATATATTGTTAAATTTTGTTTCCCCACTTTCATCTGGTTAACAGAAAAGAATTGAAAAATCTAAAGAGGGTTTTTTTTTTTTTAAATTTTGGTTCCCGCTCAGGTGAAAAGAAAAAAAAAATTAAAATTCAGAAAAGTTCTTTTTTTTTTTGTTATTAAATTTTGGTTTTCACTTTCATCTGTTGAACAGAGAAAAAAATAAAAACTTAAAAATGCTGCTAAGTAAAAAAAAATGATGCTTTAAAAAAATATCAAATGAGTGGCTTCGCTATGAAACCAATGAACAATAAATTACGAAACCATTAATAAAGAACTAATTTCACTGAAATCCTTCTATTTCGCCTCTAATTAGAAGTTGCTATTTAAGTATTCGAGGAATAATTCCGATGCAGAAAACATATATCAAATAGTGAAGCAAATTTATTTCTATAAATATGTATCGGAAAGGTTAACTATAATTGACATGGAAGAAAATCGCTGCGAGAATGAATAAAACCGCTAATAAAAATCGATTTTTTCGCCCCACGACCTCAATGGATACCAGACGCCATGTGGAATCGATAACTCTTCAATCAGCTCTTTTCTCGGCCGTATTTTTTCCTTCCTTACAAGTTGGAAGCATTCCTTCAACAAATTTTACAAGACATGCAATACCGCCGTTAAACAACCATCTTGGATGAAACCATATATTTTTGAAGCCATTGATATTTAGATTCAAAAAGTGAAGGATAAACGTATGAAAGGGAATTTCTGTCACCTTAAATATAAAGTTTTTAAAACAAAAGCATACATTATTTCCATAAAAAGGGATTAATTACAAATAGAAATTTTGTGAAAAGTTTTTTTTTTTCCTGTCTCGGATGAAACCATATATTTTTGAAGCCATTGATATTTAGATTCAAAAAGTAAAGGATAAAAATATGAAAGGGAATTCTTGTCACCTTAAATATAACGCTTTTAAAACAAAAACATGCATTATTTCCATAAAAAGGAATTAAATACAAATAGAAATTTTGTGAAACGTTCTGTATTTTTTTTCCTGCCTTGGATGAAAATATTTATTTTTGAGGCCATTGATATTTAGATTCAAAAAGTAAAGGATAAAAATATGAAAGGAAACAATTGTCACCTTAAATATACCGTTTTTAAAACAAAAACATGCATTATTTCCATAAAATGGAATTAAATACAAGTACAAATTTTGTGAAACGTTCTGTATTTTTTTTCCTGCCTTGGATGAAACTATATATTTTTAAAGGCATTGATATTTAAATACAAAAAGTAAAGGATAAAAATATGAAAGAGAATTCTTGTAACTTTAAATATAACGTTTTTAAAACAAAAAAATGCATTATTTCCATAAAATGGCATTAATTACAGATGGAAATTTTGTTAAACATTCTGTATTTTTTTCCTTCCTTGGATGAAACCATATATTTTTGAAGCCATCGATATTTAGATTCAAAAAGTAAAGGATAAAAATATGAAAGGGAATTCTTGTCACATTAAATATAAAGCATTTAAAATAAAAATACGCATTATTTCCATAAAATGGGATTAATTACAGATGGAAATTTTGTTTTAACACATTCTGTATTTTTTTTCCTTCTTTGGATGAAACCATATATTTTTAAAGGCATTGATAATTAAATACAAAAATTAAAGGATAAAAGTTTGAAAGAGAATTCTTGTCACCTTAAGTATAAACCTTTTAAAACAAAAAATGCATTATTTCCATAAAAAGGAATTAAATACAAATAGAAATTTTGTGAAACGTTCTGTATTTTTTTCCTGCCTTGGGTGAAACCATATATATATTTTAATGCATTGATATTTAGATTGAAAAAGTAAAGGATAAAGATATTAAATTGAATTCTTGTCATTTTGAATATTAAATTTTAAAACAAAAATATGCGTTATTTCCTTAACCACTTCACATACAAAGACGTCTCTGGCACGTGCATAGAATTATTGAATTATTAATTTTAAATCTGCAATTAAGTGAAAGTATTCAGTAATTTAAAATGCCAGAATCATTTAGAAACTTTTCCTTCTCTTAAAACTCGTTACATTATTATAGGAATTAAAATAACAATAAATGTTTAATATTGGATGTGTCATCAAATTAGGAAGTTAAATAAATTCGTATGTCAAGTGGTTAAAATGGGATTAATTACAAATGGAAATTTTGTTAAACGTTCTGTATTTTTTCTGCTTATATACTGAAGGCATTCCGCGAAAAATTTTTGCAAAATCACCATTTAATCCAATTTTCAGTGTTTTCATTCACACTGTACATTTTTGAAAGGCATTGAAATTTCTATTAAAAAAGATAAAAGATAAAAGATTTCACAAAAAATCTTTTCATTCTAAGTTTTTAATTACAAAAATAAAAATATATAATTTAATTTTGCAAAACATTCTGTATTTTTCCCTGATTTTATATTGAACATTTGATCCTCGAAAATTTTTTGAAAAATCGCCGTGAAATGCCAATTTTCAGTTTGTTTGTTTGTTTGTTTTTTCGCTGAAATTTTACATTTTTGAAAGGCTTTGGGATTTCGTCTTTTTACAAAATCAAGATAAAGGATTCCACGAAAATAAAACCTTTTTATTCTAAGCATTAAATTACAAAAATGAAAATCTATTTTTTAATTAAACGTATCTACTATAGGATAGGTATTTCATAAATCAATCTGTCTCAAATGGATCAATCGAGTTTACACAAATTTATTCTTTCAAAAAGTTTCATGAATAAATAAAATGCAATCTACAATTTAAATTATAATATACAAACTATATTGTTGGATAGATATTTCACAAAGCAATCACTCTCAAATGGATCAGTCGAGTTTAAAAAAATTTATTATTTCAAAAATTTCATAAATAAATAAAATGTAATCTACAATTATTAGTATAATAGAAAACCTATTCTATTGGATAGATATTTTATAAAGCAATCACTCTCAAATGGATCAGTCGAGTTTAAAGAAATTTATTCTTTCAAAAACTTTCATAAATAAATAAAATGTAATCTACAACTATTAGTATAATAGAAAACCTATTCTACTGGATAGATATTTTATAAAGAAATCTGTTTCATAGAGATTGATTGAGTTTAAATAAATTCATTATTTTAAAAGCTTTCATAAATAAAATAAAATCCTATCTGTAATTATTGCTATAAAAAACAAGCTTTACTCATTTGCTTTCCTGATATTTTTGAATGTCTGCAGGTGAAAACAGAAAATGTACACCATATTTAATTTCATCAAAAAATAAAAAAAAGGAAAAGCGAGTTTGCAACTTTCGATTTAAAAAAGATTACATCGTAATGTGGGTAAAATGATGTTAAGTGATAGTTGATATCTTCAAAAATAATCCTAATGCACTCTATTAGAAACGTCTTTAATATCACAAAGATAAACGAACCGTTATGTAAACCAACATGATGTTTGAGTAAGAACACGGAAATATTAAAATTTGCTTGAGTACACAATATGAAAAAGAGACTTAATTAAGAACTATTACAAATTAGCTCGCGTTGATGATTCGCGAATTCGATGGAAGCTCAGAAAAAGGCAAAAAAAATTATTGTTTCTTAATTGTCAAACAATATATCATTGGAACATTAGGAGAAAATATTTTATGTTCAAGTAAGTTATTTTTTGTAATAAACTGGTGTAAATATCGACTTTAATTATCATGAATGAATAGTTCGAAAAAATGAAAATATCAGTTTTGAGTCAACGAAGTATAAATTAGAGCTCTTACGGAAAGACAAATAAAAAGTTGTTAAACAATCCCCTAGTCGATTAAAAATATTTTCTGACTAGTTTTTACCTGCGACTTCGTACGCGGGGAAATTTTGATCTGTATATGTGAGAACTGACAGTCTAAAATGATATCAAAACCGTATGCATGCATAAATTTTCAACGTCAATTGGAGCAAAGCAAAGGCGTGAATTTTTAGCGCTAGTTGGGGTAACGCAATGCAGATTAGAAACTTCTAATTTCAAGTAATCAGTTTTTTTTAATTCAAAAGCACATCTGAAGGAATCGAAAGATTTATTACTTAACAAAGTTTAATTTTAAATTTACCATACACTACGAAAATAAACAGAATCGTTTGAAATAACCCGTCGAAAACATGTTCGTTAAACTTCATAAGCGTGGGGAAAAAACTACTTAAAAATATATACTTAAAACTATAAGGGTACTTTTCCGTTTGCCGGGCGCAAATGAACAATCGCTAGGGAAATTTGAGAAAATCTGGCGGAATTCTAAATTATTTGCTAATGGAAATCTACCACTTTAAGCATATATGAAAAATATATAGCTAACACAAATACAATTTAATTACAAAAACACATAATGGAGCAGCTTTAATATACAGTCATTTTCGTCAAAAAAAATAGTTTGTCACCAAATTTTAGCAAAATGGCCGAATTTGGCGTGTGAACGGCGGCAATAGCATTTCCAATCATAAGGTTTCGATGAACGTTGCAGCAAATTAACGGAAACATAGAAAAAAATAAATGCAGTAATATGGAATGCACTCAAAAAAAATTAATCGAAAATAATGAAAGTAGGCAAAAGGAATATGTACAGCTGGAAAAAAATCAAGAGAAATAAACATGAAAGATCGAATTATATTAACACAAGAACAGCGTAAGAAAAAACATGAATATACTTCTTAATAGCTTCGCTACAACAGACTGATGCTTTTCTTAAGTAGAAATTGGAAAGAAGAAATACACTTATTGGGTTCAAATAATTTTTCTTATGAGCAGGAAACGATTTAAAAAATTTTATACAATAACAGCTGAACTTTTCAGTGATGAAAACGTCTTTCTGATGAAAAATCCACGAAAGAACAAATCAATCCCAAAGAATTCCATTGGAATGGTAAGGTAATGCTAAAATGAAAAAGGGTTAAATAAAAACAAACGATTCAAAAAGCTCGGGCAGATGTTTTCAGGGTTTTTTTTATTTTCTGCTCTGATGAAATTCGTCAGCAGACGATTTTAAACAGAAATAATAAATGAATACTGGAAATAGAAAAATAAAAACAAACGTTTCAAAAAGCTCAGGCAGATGTTTTCAGATTTTTTTGGTGGAAAAGATAGTGTTTAATTAATAAAAAATTAACCACTCAATTAAACTTAATAAAAATTAGCCTATTTTCTTATGCAGACTATAATGTATCTCTGTGCTAAATTTCAGCAGCCGTTCTGGCGTGATTGACTATTATCATCCAAACTTTCACATTTACAATGGTAAGTATAGATTCTTAAAAATTTCATTTCCCAAGTAGTACACATACATTTTTCAAAGCTATATGAAATTAAACAGAATTAGATATATTGAAGAATATTAAATAATATAATATAGTACAGTATTGTATATCAATCAATATTCGTTAATATGGTATATTTATAGAATACCAGCTTTTCTAGCTTTTTCGAAATTGAAGTGGAAATTTTGATAAGTATTTGTGAGAGCTCATGGTATGATCACAATGTAAAATGTTATCAAACTGTATCATTATGGTGCTGCTGAAAACAATTTTCGTCAAAAAAATAACTTTCGCCAAATTTTAGAGAAATGGTCGAACGTGGCGCGAACGGCAACAATAACGTTTCCAATTGTAAGGTTTCGACGAATGAATGCTGCAGAAAATTAACGGAAATATAGAAAACAGAAATCATTAAATGCATGAAAATGGAATGCACGTAAAAAATTTAATCGAAAATAATGAAAGTAAGCAAAGAGAATACGTACAGCAAGAAAAAATCAATTAACAAGTTAATTAACAATTAATTAACAAGTTTTAATTTTAAATACATCAAACACTAAGAAAATACTCGTTTGAAATAACTGGTCTAAAACATGTTAAGCCTTACTTATTCGGTAGTGGGAAAAGGAATATTTTTTTGCTAGAAAGTTAGTTTTTAATTATTAAAAAATTAACAGCTAAATTAATCAGAATAAATAGCAGCCTGTGTTCTATTTTATACTATAACTTATCCCTGTGCTAAATTTCATCCAATGTCATTCAGCCGTACTAGCATGATTGACTAACATCATCCATCCAAACTTTCAAATGTATAATAGTAGTATATATCGTATTATGTATTATTGCACATTATTGTTCAACAGGAAATGTTACCTGGAATAATGCCGGATAAATTAATTTTAATTGTTTACATTGTTTGAAAAATATAATTTCTTAGAAATAAACCTTGTAAAATCGTTTTCAATCAGCTAAGCCTAAAAATTATAAAATTTTATAATTATTTGAAGTTTAATTTTGCTCAATTATTGTTAAAGAAGTACAACTCATTTATCCGGTACTTAATGAATTTAAAAGAATCTGAAAACTATTTTAAGTGCTAAATAGATGATTTAACTGCTTTTTATATTAGTTTTTTTATGAATATTTATTAATACAACATTCTATTGACTATCAACCCATACCTCTTTTTTTTCAACAACCATAAGCTATTCACTATTTATTTCCTCAACAATATCAGGTACAAACCATTTCAGGAGAAACTTAGTAAATATATTTAAGAAAAGGAAAAATTAGCTAAAATATTAATAAATACGTTATATCACTTCACCATTTTTATCCCTTATTATTTGTGCATTGGTTGTAAAATTAACATTTCTCATTTTCTATTGTTCCAAATTTGAAATCGTCAACAGTGCTTGTGTTTCTTACAAAAGTCCCTTATATTATGCCCTTCTGAAATAAAAACTCTCAGAGCTTTTATTTTGATACATATCCTATTGCAATTTGATATATTACTATAGGGTAATCGAGCCAGCGTTCTGGCTAAGGGGTAACCCGTCTTCCACATGATCTGGAAGTAAAGGGTTCGAGTCCCAGTTCAAGCATGGTTGTTCTTTTATGAGGTTTATAAATGTGTCCCTCTGTAGAAAGGGGTTGTGCAAGCGAATGTGCCACGTGAAGTAGTTAAGTCGTAATCTTCGCCCTAATGGACGTTCTGAGAAACAAGAGACACTCAATCGGCTTAAATCGTTGACGGCCGTTAGCTCGCTGGTCCACGGCAATTATCATTTGTTAAAACCACAACAAGGTAATTCAAAATTAATGAAAGTTTTATATTTGTCTCTGTTCGTGCATTAAAAGTTGGCAACCCTATTTTAAAAAAATATTTGACAACTGATAGTTTAGGCTTAGTAAAAATGAAGCGTTACACAATAGACCAACGTGTTTCATTGTTAAACAATATTTCAAAAAGTAATTAAAGTCTGGCTGCCATAAATTAAAAATTTGATAAATAGTTATCTAGATTATGTGATATAACATCACTGACTTTATTTTTATGGTGATAGGTCAATGCTAATAAGCCCACAAGCACGAGGGCATTGAAGGATTAAATTCAACGCTGCATCAACAATCTTCAGTCACATTTATACAAAATGGTCATGGAAAATTTCAACTAAAGAGTGCGTATGTGTCAGCAAGGCCGTGAAGGTCATTTGTCCTATGTGTTTTTCTGTACGTAATTATTTCCTGTGCACTTTACTATTCAATAAGAAACAACTTTAAAAAAAGCTTTGTTTTTTTTTTTAAATTTAACTCACATTTTGCTTTAAATGTTGTTATATCATGTAACGCTCAGTTTTCCTAACTCTATCAGCTGTCAAATGATTTTTTAATAGGATTGCCAACACTTTAGTGTACGAAAGGTGGAAAATTCAAATCTTGATTAGTTTTGGAACCCTCTTTAATAATAGTTCAAAGAAAATAATACTGGTATCGATTCTCAGATAAACATAATCTTCTTTCATTCCTGAATTCTTTTAGCCTGCAGCTTGGTTCAATCGGCAAAATGTTTGAGCTATCTGCTTGAACTGATCTGCAGAAAGCATATTTTGTCCTCGCAACAGATGGAAATCCCTTTCAATGATTTTTTAATTAAAACTGGCGTGTTTCTAATTAGCACTTGTAGAAACGAGAAAGAAATTTGTTGCGAACAGTAACGGCTGTAGCTTTCAGAGTGCTCATCAGAGCCTGTTTATTTCTCTATAGAAGCGAAACTTACCTTTTCTTCTAGAAAGAATAAAAACCAAGCAGGAGTAATTTGTTGATAATTAGAAACATCCATACATAGATTGAGTCTTTTCAATAGGAACCTCTCTCACCCGAACTTCTTACAGCACATTTCTGATTTAGAAACATGAAACTCTCCTCAAATTAGTGCTGATTATTTTGTAGATTAATGCTTACGATAAAAGACAAGTAGTCCTCTTCAGAATGCTTCTTCTAGAAACTATTCGACGTCGCCGGTTCTTTACCAGACTAAAACATTGAGGAGGGAAGAGGGAAAAAAGAAAAATATTATATAGATAACAAAGTATTTTATTAACATTATTTTATTGGTGGATTATTGTCCTAATTTTAATTAAATGGTGTACAAAATAATTATTTCTAGCTCCACAATTTTTAATCGACCATAGCGAGACGTATCGTCACACGCACATCAAAATACCGAATATTCAATTTGTTAAAATATTTTGTACATGCAAAACATACTTTATTGATGAATTATTCATCTAACTTTAATACAATAATTTGCAAAACGAAATTCTTTTTTTAACTTAACACTGCATTTGCTGCTCAGAGACATGTTATCTCTATGATATCAAAATGTCGTAAGTCAAATTTGTCAAAATATTTCATATAGGCAAAACGTATTTAATTGGTGAATTATTCATCTAATTTTAATAAAATAATTACAAAATGAATCTTTTTTTTTCAATTCCTACTATTAGCTCATACTCTCCCTATATTTATATAATATAAGGAGAGTATGAGCTAATAGTAGGATAATAATAGTAATAGTAGGAGTAGCTAAAGATTATATATATATAGATAGATAGATAGATATAATCTTGTTTAAATTTTCAATCTTTTATTTATTCAATCAAGTTCAAGTAAATTTTTTAAAACTTTTAGTAGATGACAATTGACTTTAGTACAGTTTTTTCAAATATTACTTCAGCATTTTTTATTTATTAAATAAAAACTAACTTTCTCACCAAAAATCTTCATTTCCCAACCGTCAAATAAGTAACGATTTCAATTTGTCCCCCCCCACCAAATGAGGTTAGGCTTTACTGTTTTCGATCGATTATTTTAATTGATTCTGTTTATTTTAATAACGATTGTTGCATTTAAAATTGAACCTTATTAATTAATCGATTTTTCCAATTCAATTTGATTTCTAATCCAGCCGAAGACTCTCTCTCTCTCTCTCTCTCTCTCTCTCTCTCTCT
>JAOUZG010050832.1:1945286-1959194 GCA_026289955.1 Argiope argentata
TGTGTGTGTGTGTGTGTGTGTGTGTGTGTGTGTGTGTGTGTGTGTGCTCCATTTTGAGAATAATACCACTAGGGGTAGTGTGTCAGAAGTGATCGTTCTATGCTTTAGATCTTAATTACTATCTGTGGAGGGATGAATGAAATACATGAATGAAGTCCATTTAAGTAAAAAGTGTTTGTGACGTATGTGAGCTAGAAGTGGAACTTTTGAGGATCCATACCATCAGAAGCTGCAGCACTCCTCTTTCCGTGGTTAAGCGGAACACGAGAACAACAACAACAATTGTAATTACTTATAAGAAGTAACTAAAATTAAAAAAATTCTAATAACCTAAGTAGGAATGTATTTTAAAAAATTGTTTTTATATCATTTGTTAACTTAACACTGTTACTATGTTAACGCTTGTTAACTTACTGTTGTCACTATAATATCAAAATATAGTATGCCAAATTTGCCTAATCTAAAATGCTTTGTTCATACAGAACACTTGTATAGACTGAGGCGTTAGGTATTCGATAGTATCATATTCCTTTTCGAACTATAATTATTATTTTCTACAGGCAAATAAAAACTAATAAATAAAATATGAGAAATGTTGCTTATAACTTTATTAAAAATAATCTTTTTGATTGCTTTCTTTTTTCTAGATTGTAAGTTTTTAAAATAGTGATTATTACAGTGGTTATTAAGTTTTTAAAACAGTGTTTACAGCAATAGAAAAATCTGTTTATGACAATTTTTCCCATTGGTAAACAGTAATTTCAAATATTAATTGTATCTTTTAAAAAGCTTCTTAATCTCTTTATTACATTAAGGCGACGACTCGTTATTTTGTGAGTTCAAAAGAAAAATGCAGAATTTTAATTGACTTTTATTTAATACAACAAAAACTAGAAAATAAACTTCTGTTACAAGCGCAATTTTTGAAGGGAAAAAAAGATTTTTATCTAGTTCTATTTTGAAAACAATGGGCAACAAACAATTTCAAAGCTATAATTTATTAATAAACCCTTAGGGAATCTAAAAAATGGCGAATGTAATAAATAAAAAAAATGTGGAAATAAATAAAGGGATTAAAAACAGTAAACATTAATTCGAATTTCTACCGCATCATTAAACAAATTATCTTACCACGCAAGTATTTAATAGCAATTTAATTTTTTTTTTATTTCAATGTAAAGAAGCTTATTTTGACAACTTGTTTAAACTAGTAAATTAAATTGTGGTTGAAACTTCATTTCTCAACACATTAGTATATTATTTCATAATTAACTATTCCTCTGTCATAAAAATTTCAGAAAATACAGCTTTTCATATATTGTCATAGGATTAAACATGATTATTTGAAGCATAGAAATTGAATATTAAAATTTAAAAAATCATTTTTATTCTCCTTACCAGTTTAAAAAAACAATGATAAGCTAATTGTATCTTTAAAATTTTATAATAGTTAATTCAAATAAAGCTAATTAATTTGAATATTTAAACCATATACTTCTTATAATAAGCGGTGAATAAAAAATGTATGAATATGCATTTTTAGTTTTAGTATTGTTTATTATGCATTTCTCAAAAATGTTACTTTTAAACCTGTTATTTTCTATCGTGAAATAAGAATTAATTAATTAATAGTATTCTGACATTTAAATTTTAAATACGATGATTAAAAGCTAAAATTCTTGTATTCTCTTTCTTTTATTCGCGTTTCAAAATATTTTTTACTTGTATTGTTTAATTTTTTTAATTGCAATTGATTGATCGTCTTACGTTTTATCCCTTTTTACAAGTAAGTTAAGGCTTTTTATTTTAATGTAACCAATTAAATGGATTATTTTAATAAATTAGATAGTTTTCTTTTAATTGAAATTGATTGATGGTCATACGTTTTATCCCTTTTTATAAGTGAATTAAGGCTTTCTATTGGAATGCAACCAATTAATTAATTAAATTTTAATAAATTATAACTTTTTCTTTAAATCACAATTGATTGATCGCCATGCTCTTTATCACTTTTTATAAGTGATTTAAGTATTTCTGTTTGAACGTAATCAATTAAATGATTTTAAAAATGGATCGTAATTTATCATTCATAAAATTAATCTATTATTTCTGCATCATTTTATAATATAAATCAAAAACTATTAAATGTCAGAAATTTGAAGAAAAAAATAATTCAATAATCTATGGCATTAAACATATGTATCTATTAATCTTGCAACTGCGAATGGTTTCTTATTTCTTTTTATAAAAACACGCAGTGTTTTTCCCAATTCTATTTATATGTAAAACATTCGAATAAGAATAAACATGCTTGCAATCAGGCAAACTGCTATTTATATGCAACGTATTGCCGAAACCCCCCCAAAATAAGGCTTCGAAAAATACTGTAGTTTGATTTAGGTAGTAAATAAAATTCATTTATGCAAAAGTACGAATAGCAGCTGTAGTGTTGTTATTGTTGAGTTGTATTAACGTTCCGTTTCTAAATAATAGATTTATTGGATGGACTGGATAAATCTAGATAAGATCGATATAGAGTATTCTATATGGATTTTAGGATTTTCAATTCCTGTCTGATTTAAAGAGCTTATTTCACTTTATTTGATATCACCCTTTCCATATTTCAATAAAACGCCAATTGAATGTGTTTTAGCATATGACAGCAGATTTGATCACTCGCGTTGACAAATTAATCTTTCAGCGTGCCAAAATAGTCCATTATAACTTGCAGTTAAGTAATACAAAGGATTCGATATCTATAGAAATCGGGAAAAGATTCATATCTTTTTAATAAATTCATTTTCGACTTAGAATTGTGTTCCGGTAAACAACTTTAGCGAAGGGTCGCGGACATTTACTTACTTCTGTGACAATTGTCTGCTAACATATGTAATACGTCTTTGGCGACTCTGTGACGAAACCATCTCGACATGAGTGGTACGTCTTCTCACTGCAAGTGGTTAACGTGTACTAGGAGCAGAGTTCCGGTGTCTTGGCACAAAGGTAGGGCGTCTTTCACGTGATCTCGTCGTCCATGATTCAAGTCCCGGTTAGAGCATTGTTGTTCTTCTGTGTTCTATATGTGAGGTGTATGAATGTGCCCCTCTGTAAAAAGGGTATGTGAAAGTGAATTTGATGAGGGTGAAGCTAAGTCGTACTCTTGGCTCTAGCTGGCGCCGCTTCAAAAACAAGAGACACTCATTTGGTTTAAAATTGCTGACGGCCATCACCGAGATTGCCCATGGCAAGTGCCATAAGTAGCAACAACAACAGGACCAGAGTTCTCAAGTTCCAGAAGTTGGGACTTTAATATTAGACCATCGTGGTCCTCCAAAAATACCATAAAGGGATTACTTACCTTAACTTCTTGTTTGAAAGCAGACTAGGAAGGGTATGGATTGGCCTTTATAAATTTAAACCATTATCAAAAGACGAGTGCGAAAATCCTGGGCTGATACTCTCTTCTCCATATTTCCACACCACACCAATTCGAAAAAATTGGACTTAAGAACATTAGACAGCGCATCAGATCTACAACATAGTATATATTTAGAAGAATTAGAGGTTGAATCCGGAACACTACGGCCTCTAAGCTGATATCTTACTATTAATTCATTCCGGCCTCGAGGGGATCAGGTACTCGTAATTCCTGAGAAATAACTAAAAGTCTTCAAAAGTTGATCAGCTTAAAATAAGATGTTTCATCAATATTTCAGAATATGCTGTTTTTATTCGGCTTGTTTTATTTAAAATATATTATTGATTCATTTGCTAATTTATTAACGAATTTGTGGACATTTCCCCTCTCAGATTAAAATAGATAAAAAGCCCAGTTCCAGTCGTTTAGATGACAATGGTTTAGTTATATCAACGTTTCGTTTTCAAAGAGCACGAGATCTGCTTTGGGATGGACCCCGTAACTTAAGTCGTAGTTAAATGATCATTACGAAACCTGATGCACCAGGCTTCATAATTCATTTTAATATGCCTCACGTAGCATATACGGCTGGCTATACTATACCAGCCTGACGCAACAAGGCCATGTAGGCTCAATACTGCCTTATGCAATGAATGACACATGGCACATTTGAGGTGAAATAGGGTTTTGAACTGACACCCTTATTGTCTCAAAACTAAGACCGTTCTACGAGGTCACAACATTCCCTGATAGTAATGAAAAACCTTCTAAACTATTGTCTTGCAAATTATTTACTTCAAAACTTATCAATATTTGAACTTGGAAATGTACTTTTCACAAATTGAAATAAACTTCTTCAACAGTTGAAACAAAATTTCTTTTGTTTCAAATGTTTAGTGTTGTCTACTAACACTCTTTTGCGAACTAAGTAAAATTAGATAAAATTTTCATTAGCACATGTTACCCCAATCTCTGCCGGCGCTCTGGCATAGAGGTAGCACGTCTTCCGAGATGCCTGGGTTCGAATCTCGGCTAGAACAGGGTTGTTCTTCTGTATAATATTTGTCAGGTGTTTGAATGCACCCCCCTGTAAAAAGGGGCTGTGCAAGCGTACGTGTATGTGTCATCTTCATATGAGCTAGAAGTCATATTTCTACCCTCAAGTGCTCAGAGGTCCATACCCTCAAAGCTACTGCACCCCTCTTTCCATTGTAAAGCGGACACGTCATCATTATCATCATCCCCTCAGTCTCTTAAAAATGAATTGTCGCAATATACAGAAGCAAATACAATACAAGGTACGTTAATTTATTGTAAAATATTTTGTAAACGATGCAGTTTTAGTAATTCTGAAGAGAAATAACTGCCGAGAAATAATTTTCATTTTTAAATGCTATCACAAGAATGTTAATAACCTAGAATAGAAAAGACATAGTAAAATAAATTATAGTAGCAAATTCGACAGTTTTTTTATCTTCAATTTGAGAATAAAAATTTTATTCTAGGTGAAACAAATTATGATAGTAAAATTCATCGTTAATATTTTTTGCAAACACACTTTTATTAGTGTATTAAACAACAGAAATAATCTCAATTACATTCTGCTTTTAATATTGAGGTCTAATGTGTCTTAAATTCAATTAATAGATACATCTACAGAAATGGAATCAAAAATTCCATTACTTAATAATCAACTAATAACTAAGTTTTATAAATATTAAAATAATGTAATGTTACACAAAGATATACATTTGCAGAAAATTTCTAGTCTCTAGCACACAAAAAGTTGGTGAAAAATGTATTAAAAAATTTATTCTTTATAAACATGAGAAAAGGGTTTAACTCAGCGTCCATTTGTCATAACTTTTGCAACATCTAAAAGCTCATATAATTTCTGTCTGACACTAAAAGAAGTTTCCCTTGCAGAGCTTTCATGTCAGAATAAATAAAGTTGTGATTTATAATTTTATGCAGTTTATGAAACGCTTTAATGAATAATTCCCCTTTTTTATTCTTACTCTTAGTCGAGTGAACTATTCAAATCAAACGGATTCATGATTTTGCTTTAGGATTTTAATTAAAAGTAGACTTATGTGCTTCATTTCCTTAGATTGAACATAAAAGACATTTAAATCTTTAAAAAAACATCTTTGAAACCTTATTTGCATAATAATTATTTTGAGTACATTTCACAATTAATTAAAAATAATTAAATCGTTAATTCTTTGGTATGTTTAAGGTAAATAAAAAGATTTTACTGAAGTTACATAACATCCCTAGTGACAAACTTTCTTATGATGTTCACAGCACATTGGAATAAATAATTTGCAATAAAAAAAAGATTTCTAAAACCTTCTCTTGATCGGATTCTCACGGGACTAAAGCTTTCATTTGTGATTTTTTAGCATATTAATAATTATTATCTACAGAATAGAAATAGGTTATTTACAGAAGGAAATCTCTGAATATATTTACCTAATAACACATTTTTATTTAATTTCATTTGTTTCATGTTTTTAAAAATGGAACTTTGCGATCGGTTTCTTAATTCACTTCCTGACGTGCTAGTGTTTTCAAAAGCATTACATTTATATGCTGTACATAGTAATACAATATTTTAATATTTTCAAAACTTATTAACAATTAATTGATTAATTTAATAGACTTTTGATGTATGACATTTGGAAAAACCTGGCAGTGAATTTAAAAAAAAAAATTATTTCAATATTACAAAACATTTATAAAAGTGAATTAAAAATTTAATATTAAATATAAAAAAGTTCTGTTAATAGCCATATTGGTAATCTGGTAATTGCTATAAAGTTATTTTTTACTACGATTACCAGATACGCATTTGTATATTCGTGGTGGTCCAGTGTTAATTGCCATAGGGCCATAGCGACCACTAAGTTATTCCAGAGACATTATACATGCATGGCTGGTGCACGTTACATATGATGTAGAAGTCTAAAGAGGATTGCTCCAACTCAGAAGTCATCCTCATCATCTGACTTGGTTTTAAATATACGAGGATCGTTCCAAAATATTTCCGGTGTTGCTTCTAAACAGGATGTTAAAATAACTACACTATACTTAAAGTCAAGAAACATTGAAATAAATTTTCACCCAATTCTTTATTTAGTATAGTATTGAATCAAAATTTATCTAAACCAATCGAATAATTAGCAATTAAATTCTGAAAATATTAAAACGATGCAATGTCATCGAGAACATTCAAATGTACCATATTTTAAATCATTAAACATCATAAAATGAATAGTGAAAAATTGATAGCAAAATTGTACCTTCACAAATCTTAAATAATACTAATTAAATAAAAGTATGTGATAGCAATGTTAATTGATTTGAAAAGTTCAAATTACAACTTTAAATTTTAACTTTTTGAAACAAAAATAAAAATGGTAAACACTACAATACATGCATTTTTTCATATTTAAAAAAAATGGAAAAAATCAAGTTTAATCATTTTATATAAATTATATAAAATAACATAGTAATTTTAAACTATTCATAAGTTAATTTACTACCTTGCGTGATGGAATTCAAACTCTACGGCTATTTATTCAGCTTCAAAATTAGTGCAAAATGTCATAAAATATATTTTTCTATAATTATTAAAACCCTTTCATTCACTCAAACTGAATTTTAAAGAAGCAAGACAGCATTTACATTTATAAAAGGCAAACATTCTCTATACGAATCTATTCGCCAGTCATAATCAGTCTAATGACAAATATATTTTGCCATGTTTTGGAATTTGTTTGCATTTATTTACTGTAAGTTTGTAACACTACACACTAAGTATATTGGAACCCTACTCTGAAATATTAAAATATATATTATGTAAGTTTTACGGCAGAGTTTTAAAAAAGTACTCTGCCATGTACCAAAAGCTAATCGAAATATGGTACAGCTATTAACTCATTTAGCCACGAAGAAATAAGAATTATTTTGCCTTTATTTAGAGTTATATCTCAAAGCAGGCTTAGGTTAATACCAGGATCGGTAGTTTTCAAAAGTACTTTAATTAGTGTTATGGAAGTTTGAAAGTGTATTCTTCATTGCTTGGCTAAGGTTTAATATTACGAAAACTGTCCACTAGTACTCTTAATTTAGCTTCAAAACAGAAAACTTATCTAATCATTCCTAAATTCTTGGAAAGGAATTTTAGCTTATAAAATTTCCCTAACGTTTCCTGTAATAGAAATACGTTATGTAAGTTTTACTATTACCTGGTTGAAAAATTTTCCTGCCCTGTACCAAAAGATAATCGAGAGATAGTGTGACTATTTACTCATCTAGCTACGAAGAGCTACGAAGAGCTCATCTAGTTACGAATTATTTTGCCTTTATTTGGGATTCCTTCTCAAAGCGGGTTAAGTTACTACCAGGATCGGTAGTTTTCTAAAATACTTTAATTAGTTTTACGTAAGTTTGAAAGCGTTTTCTTTATTGCCTGACAACGGTTTAATATTAAGGAGTCCTCTAGTACTTCTAATTTAGCTTCAAAACAGAACACTTATCTAATCAATCCCGAATTCTCGGAATAGAATTTCAGCTTATAAAATGTCTCTACTGTTTTCTGAAATAGAAGTATATTTAAATTGATATTTATGACTCGAAGAATTTTTGAAATTCTTTTCATTTCGGAATTTCAAGATTTCCATAAACACTATTTCTTAAGTTTGTATAAATCTACTTGAATTATTATGAAAAAAAATCTATTTTAGGAAACATTGAGAATAAAATATATAAGTGAAAAGTTTAAAAAAAAGTTAATCCTAAAAATGTCACACATTTCTACTTTTCTTTTACATAGTGTAAACAATGAGTTTATATATATTTAACCCTTTCCTGACGTTCTTCGAATTCCGCAGGTATGGTGGGGAGAGGCGGGTGCCAGCTCAAGTATCGTCCTCGTCATCTGACCGGGATTTAAAATTACGAGGTCCTTTCCAAAATAGTCCTATGTTACTTTACAACGGGACGTTAATATAACTAAACTAAACCATCGTTCGCCGGCTTTCTGACACAGTGGTAGCGTGTCTTCATCATGATCTCAACGTTCCGGGTTCGAATCCCGGTTAGGGCAGGGTTGTTCTTCTGTGTGCTATCTGTGAGGTATGTGAATATTACCCCCTGTGAAAAGGGGCTCAGCAAACGAATGTCATGAGTTTGTAGCTAAGTCGTACTCTTGGCCTTAGTTGGTGCTACTTCAAATACAAGAGACGCTCATTCGGCTTAAAATCATTGACGGTCCTCGGCACGCTTATACAGGGCAAGTGACATTAGTAATAAAAACAAACTAATGCTCATCGAATATAGACGGCATCCATTCGGTATCCAACAGTAGGCTTTCGGCAATATCGTCTTGCAGCGATTTGCTTTCGGTTTCCAACAAGACGGCATATACACACTTTTAGGGGAGGTATCAGCAGTACACTTTACTCCAGAGGAGTGCACCGTAACGAAAGAATGAAAATTAAACAGTAAATAGAAATGTTCAAGTTTTAAAAAATCCTCGAACTTTTAAAGCTATTCAGTATTCAAAAAATTTCACAGATTATTATTGCAACAAAACAGTTTTCAAAAATATCTAAATGAGGCTTTTTCTACTATATTTTTCACAAATAAAAAAAGATTTTAATTTGCCAAGAATACAGCAAGAAATGCTTGGTTTTAATATTTGCCAAGAGATTTAAACTTTTATTACTCCTCTAAGCAGCTTTATGATGACTGAAGTTTGGATTGCATTGAAATATATGTATATTGTCCCCCTTTAATACTTTTCAATATACTAGAGGAATAGTAGTGCAAACCGGAAGGGAATATACAAAGTGAAGGAATCAATAAAAAAGTGTCATAAACGAAGGAAGAAAACGAAATTCAAATAAAGCTGTATTGACATTCTCTCTTTGTCAAAAACTCGAGCGCTATTTTGGAGCGGACTTTGTAATTTTCAACCCAGACAGATAACGAGGAGGACACCTGACCTGGCACTCTGCATACTTCAGCAACACATCAACGGAAAGACTCTTTGCCCATGAAATCAGATTTAGCACATCACAGGTACGTATACACTATCTATATTTAATAAAACTGGGTCTCTTAGGGCCATCCTACGTCAACACCTAGACCTTATCGCGAGGATATTATGGCACAGGGAATGAGTTAAAAGGGGAATTTGAACGGGTTTTCTAGTATATATAATCCAAAAATGAATTTCCAAGGTTCTTCAAATAGGAATATTTAAAAAGAATAATTGTTATTCATAAATTTGCAAAGTAAATTTACTTTATTATCATCAAAATAACAAATAAATTTGGGCGGGATAGCCTAGTTGGTAGGGATTTGGATTCGCATTCCTTGGGCAGTGAGTTCGAACCCACCAGCCGAAGATTCTCCGTGTGTTTCATGGCTGACGCACGTTAAATATGTCATGGTCACAAAGTTCTCCATGTCGAGAGTAACACCACAGAGGCGATAGTTCTTTGGTCCAGATCTAAATTACGATCTGTGAATGAATGAAGTCCGCCCCGTAAAAAGGGTTGTGACTTGTATGTAAATGAGTAGTACTCTTGGCTCTTGTTTGTGCTGCTGCAAAACAAAAGACGCTCAATTGGCTTAAACCACTAACATGCCTGTCAGAGATTTTGAAAAGTGTCAGAAGTAACAACAACAAGAAACTAATTAGTTTAGTGAACATTTGAAAAGCATTATACGGATGTAAAATTATAAAAACCGTCAAAATATCGCCTATACTTATCATTTTATTGAGGCAGTCCAATGCTTTTTGAAAATGAATATATAATATGGCCGGCGTGTGACTGCTTTGAGCCATTTCAGTGTTACGATCTTGGAAAAGAAAAAGTATTTCAAATAAACAGCGTAACCAGCTTGAAGTACTTAAAAAAAACAATGCATGGAAAACCCAAAAATAACTTCTTTTCCTAAGTTTTCCCCGTTTATTGTTTTAAGAAACTGATACTAAATGTGCATAAATTAGCTTCGAAAATTATAGGAAAACAAATAATACCGACTTTTTTTATGGTACTTTTTGAAAGAGAGAGCTACGGATGGGAGATCGGAAACATCCTCAAAATAACTCAGATATAGAGCTGAGAGATCAACGCATTTGGAAACTGAATGTGTAATAAAGAAATGGCCGCTAAATTAATGACGTCCAGCGTATTTTAGGATTTGACATGCTTTGGACGTCGCACTGATTAACCATTTATCATCTGCACGAACCTCCTTGCGTGAGTCACGAAGTGAAATAAAACTGAATCAAATGATCGGCCCGCTGCCTTTGATCGTGACCGCACGCTGGTTAAATTAGATGGTGCGTGCTATCTCTAAACGTACGTTTATTCGCGCTCTCATCTCTAAACCAAACATTATCGTAAACGCGTACTCTCCAAAGTTACGTTCACTGGGAAAGTACAAAATGTTGAGCTTTTGTTCTAGAGGAGGAAGAGGTATCGATTTAGGCAAACATTTCAGTACCGCTCCTCTAAATCAGAGCTTTCAGCTTTTCATAAAGGCACCTCTTTTTCCTGAATAAAAAACTCCAAGCACATCTATCAAATGTGAAAAATATCCTTCTTATATTTAAAAACAAAGAAAGTAAGCGAATTATCAATCAAGAATAAACAAAATAAAATTTATTTAAAAGGAATTATTTGTAAAAGACTTAGTAGCATCTGACTTAATTAGTTTTTTGTTTATCTTATACTAGCAGTACCTGCACGGCGTTGATCGTGGCATAGCATCCAAGAAGAAAAATTAGCTTTAAACTTAAGTCTAGCCTCCACCCGATATGACCTGGGCATGTTACGCAACATCAAACAAACATAAAAATATATTTAGAAATTATCAAAAAATAGCTGAAAACAATCTTTTATAGCTCACATTCAGATGACAAAAACAAAGGTAAAAATATGGTTAGTCAGTAAACAAAATACAGGCGATCATTTCGCTCCTCAGGAGATTCATTCTGTCTCCGCAATTAAATTGCAGTGCGATTTAAAGAAAGACGGTTATTTCGCTTATCAAAAGACTCCCTTCCCTAAATAAGGATATCATTTCTCTGATATTTGTTAATTGGACGTTTCTTTAGTCTACCACCAAGGTGGAATTTCCTTTTGTAGGAGGGGCATAGTGAGTTTTGAATCGCTGTTTAAAATCAGACGTAAACAAAGAAATGTTTCGCATATGCATATCGCAGTTCTTGTTTTTTTTACATGCGCAGTTTGAGGTTTTCACGCATGAATGGATAAATGCAAAGTTAAATTCGCAATTATAAAACTCCTTTATTTTATTTTGGTATGACTTTAATGCACTAAAACCTTCTCCAGTAAATGCTCTATAAAATGATATAAATATATCCAATACCGTCAAATATATCCCGAGTTTTGTGATTAAATCATACAGACGCTTTCAGGACTCATTTTCTACTATGTATAAATTAAAGAATAAAAAAAATGTTCATTATTAGAGTTTTTGTGATCCCATTTCAGTTTGTAATCAATAGTGTAAAAATTTCTTCATCAGATCCAGACTGGAATCAACATTCTAACATCCTTTAGATTATTTTCGTAAGAATTATTAAGAGCTCATAACTTTACATTAATACTACTAGCTTCATTTTAAAATGTATTAGAACTAGTTTTACTACCCAGCTATCGAACTCATTCTTGTGACACTAAATAATTATTTCCTTTTCTCATTTAAATTTATTAATTTATTACAGTCACAAATCCCATGCATGCAACACATACAAAACAAACATCAGGATTATTAAACCATTACTAAGAATTCGAAGACAAGGTACATTATTCGAGTTTGCATTGTTCCATTTAAGGTCGAGATACATAATTTCAGAATTTCTATTCCAGATCCAGATTGAGCTCTGCACACTGATATTTTTTAAATAATCTGCGCATGAACTACTAAGAACTCAAAACACTATATTAGCATTAACTTTATTTAGGAATGCATTAGACTGATTTTATTATATTGTTCGCGAACTCATTCTTGTGACACTAAATAGATATTTTCTCTCTCCATTTAATTTTTTAAATTTATTACTGTCACAAATCACATGCATACTATATGCAAAAATACATACATTGTTACATTTCGTACTTTCTTTCATACCATTCGTTGAAATTGTTGTTTTTTATACGAGTATTTTATATTAAAGAATTCAAAGACAGATATATAATATTTTAGTTTGCGTTGTCCCATTTAAGGTCGAAATTCCCTGTTCAAGAATTTATCTTACAGATACTGAGTTAGCTCTAAATCCTGCCATTCTTTAGATAATCTTCTAATGAATTACTAAGAAAGTATATAAGTGTAGAAGCATTAGATTTAGTTTGAAATGCATTATACCTGGTTTTATTATCCTGTTCGCTAACTAATTCTTGAAACACTGACTAGACATTTTCTTTTCTGATTTAGGTTTATTAATTTATTACAGTCACAAATCATATGAATATAACGCATACAAAAGATAAGATATTTGCGTTATTAAATTATTACATACAAATAAAGATTTTTAGGGCTCAGGGGCATAATTATTCTTGTTACCACACATCAGATGAATTTGTTAAATTTCGTTCTTTTATACAATTCGTTTGTGTTGTTTTTTATGCGGATATCATGTATTATCATTAAATATTTCATGTATTAAATATTTCAATGCCAAATTTCTTTATTATTTAGTTTGTGTTGTCCCATTTTAAGTCACGATCCATAATTTCTGCTCCAGATCCGGATTTGAGTCTAAATCTTGCCATTGTTTAGATAATCTTCGAATGAATTTCTAAGAACAAATAACGTTATATTACCACTAGCGTTATTTAGGAAGGCTTTATAGCTAATTTTATCACCTTTCTCGCAAACTCATTCTTGTAACGCTGACTAGCTATTTTCTTTTCCCATTTAGATTTATTAATTTATTACAGTCACAAATCACACGCATGTAACGCATACAAAACATTTGCGTCATTAAACTATTGCATACTAAGATAGGTTTTTAAGGCGTGGGTTATAATTACTCTTGTTATAACACATTAGATTGATTTGTTACATTTCGCACTTTCATAAATATTCGTTGAAGTTGTTTTTCTATGCGTGTACCCATTTGTCATATTCTATATTTATCATGGTGGTATTTTCTCACTTAACGAGAAATGCGCAGGAAGATGTAATTACCTTATAACTTTGAGCAAGCAATTCTTGTATTTATATAAATTTATCCCTTTATCGTGGAAACAGCTCTAACGATTTGGATCAAATTTTATATTTAGATAAGGTAAAGATTTTTAAGATTATCTATATAGATATCTTTTCTCAGAAAACAGGACTCTACAGGAAAAAAACTATAGCTAACTATTAGAGTATTTTTCAATTCCTACTTTCAACTCACTCTCCCTTTATATATATATATATATATATATATA
>JAOUZG010050832.1:1969627-1991925 GCA_026289955.1 Argiope argentata
GTCACTCATAGAGTGGAAGTTTGGAGAGTAGGGTACCACTATCCTTGGTTTCCCACTGTTGAATGCTTTGAAGTGTTTCCTATAATGCCTTAAGTGAAATTCAAAATAAAACATTGATATGACAAATTAAACCTTAGAAGGCTTATAGACGCTTGAAAGTGTAGCATTATTTTGTATAGAATCGACATTTTATGAAAAGAAGTCCCACTTATTTGGTTTAAAAAAATTATTCATAAAATAAACTCTTTCTAAAGCTGTATCGGTAAGTCTTTACAAAACAACTATGATTTTAACTAAGCAAAAAAAGAAAGTAAGAATTACAATGTATATCATGTTTAACATTTTCTGAATTATAGAATGCAAAGCGCTGACTACTTTGCTTTAGTTCTGTGACATTTTTATTAAAATCTTTGCCATCAAACTGAGGTTGGCACACTTTTTTAAAAAATGAGCAATAAAATTTGTTGCCAGAACATAGCGTTCGGTATGCAGTCGACAAGGCAATTCTAAATAAAATCATCCGGTCTGCCCGAGGGAAAAGAGAACAAATTCTTAAATCTTATTTTCTCAAACTTATGAGATTAAGAAACGCTTCCTCAGAGACATTCTCGGAAAACTTTCATTTTATCACAAGAGCAGACTTTCTGTTTTCATCCAATTCTTATTAACATCTTGGAACTTGAAGAATGAAATATTCATTTGTTGTTTCACAAGATGATTAGATGATTCTTAATAAGTAATTAAGACATTAGAAAAAGGGGAAAGTCTCTGCTCTTTTCAGATCTTAAATGAAATGATGTTATTTTTCATGTCTGTGAAACTTATAATTTCACAAAATGATAGTCGAGTCTTAATGGATCATTATGAAGACATTAGAAAGGGGAAATTCCCTATTCTATTCAGGTATTGAATGAATCACATTTATTTTTTCATGTCTCTGAAATACTCATTCACACACATTGGCGTCTATTAAAACCTCAGTGTTATTTTAATAGTGCTCTTAATATTTGAGTCATAATAAACTGAATCTTTTACTTTTAACTTCTTTTTCAATCATATTAACTGAGTAATTTGGAAGTTATGAAAAGCAAGTGAACCTAAAAAGCTTATGTGCAAATACAATGCATTAAAAATTATCGCTCATACATTTAAAGGACATTATTATGTGAATCATGAAATTTTGTTCCCGTAAAAGCATTTTATAAAAATGACTTTTGTTTCTTCTCATTAGTAATTTAGCAATAAATAATGATTTTTTCCCAATTTATTTTTTCAGATCTACAAAACAATACATATTGAAAAATTAATTAACATTACGACCTTTTTTTAATCTTCACAACCATTTTTTAATTTTAAGTCAGTTTCAGAAAATAAGAATACTGGGAAAGAGAACATTTTTATTGACAATTTTATTCAATTAATGCAAAAGATTGTTAATTTCAATTAATTTTAAAAGTACAAATAAAGATATAAAAAGAGAGAATGCTCACTTTAAAAGTTTTGTTTTCTAAATCTGAACATTCGCACATTAACGATAATTTTTATTCGATAGAATGAATAAGCATCTACTGTGTATTTACAGCTAAGTATATGCAAGTATATCCTTCGAAGCTCATTGCGTACAGTACATCTACTGTCACAAACTGCTTCTGCCTAAATATGAGATGGAAGTTAGAAAGTTATTAGATATTTGAAGAATATGAAAAAGGAGATTGATTACTTTAGAAATAACAAGTAATACAAAAAAAAAATTTAAGTGAATTCCAACTTAAGTCAACGAAGAGATTTTATTTTAGTTACTTTTTTACTAAACAATTACAATTGTTGTTGTCTTGTTCCGCTTTACAATAGACGGAGGCATGCAGCAGATTCTGAGGGAAGTCATAGACAGATTCTCCGATCTGCCACGAAGACACACGGATTAACCATAAAAACTGAATGACCTGACCACCTCAACAGCAATTAGTGGGAACTGTGGTTAAACCCTAATAGGCATCATCGGCCACGGTACAACCCTCCGCGGAGGAAGTACGTCCCGTCATTGATAGGAGGAGTCTAACCCCCACCTCTTAATGTACCCTGCGAGCTGGCGTGGAAGCATCTCATCCTCAATTACGTGGGAAGCTTCTGAGGGTATGGAACCCTGAGCACCCGAGTACAAAAGTCTGACTACTAGCTCACACACGTTATAAAACCTTTTTATGGGGAGGATTTCCTTCCTGCATTTCATTCATTCATCCACAAATCGTAATTTAGAGAACAGAGAACGATCACTTCTGACCTAGTGCCCTTAGTGGTATTATTCTTGATATGGAGGACTTTGTGAAAAGGATAGATTTAACATCCACCACATATACACGGAGAGTCTTCAGCTGGCGGGTTCGAACTCGCATCCCAAAGGATGTGAATGCAACGCCCAACCAACCAGGCTATCACAGCCTAATAATGGCAATTACTATAAATAATTGATCAAAAATTTACACTACCTTTGAAGTTTTAAAGCCAAATGAGGCAACCCAAAATGCGTGAGTTTTCTACGCTAATTGGTGTAACGCAATACAGATTAGAAATTCTTAATTTTCTTTATTCTGTACTTCTTTATTCTGTTTCTTATTTATTCTGTATTCGAAAGTACTTCAAAATGAATCCAAAAAATCGATTAATTAACTATGTTTAATTTTAACTGCACCAAACATTAAGAAAATAAACGGAATTGTTTGAAATAATCGGCCGAAAACATGTTAAGCCTAACCTCGTTAGCGTGGGGGAAAATCAAAATGAATTCGTTACTTATTTGGTGGTGGGGAAATGAAGATATTTGAGGAGCAAGTAAGCTTTTAATTCATTAATAAAAAATTAATGAAATAAAATCTGAAAAAAACTGTATTAACATCAATCGCCATTCACTGCAAGTTTAAAAATATTTACTTTAACTTAAGAAGATGAATACAAAGTATATTATACTAGATTTATAAATATATATAGGGAGAGTTTGAGCTAATAGAAGGAATTAAAAACGCATTAACATTTTCTTGTAATGTCTTCACTCCACGTCAGAGAAACGATTAACCGAAATGGAATTATTGAAATAGAATTCGAAAAAACGTGCATTCTCTTTCTAGAATTTCAAAGCGAATGCCCTTTTATAAGCCATATATGCACTTTTATAAGCCATGAGGATTCCTTCACAGTCCCAAAGCAAACGGGGAAGCTGACTGATGAATCAGGCGATAAATTGCTCTAATGAGATGCTCACATCGAACAGATTGGAGCTAACTCTGTCGAACAAACTGATCCGTCGGCAGCTACCCTTTAGGGCAGGACTAATATTCTGTATCCAGATCCTTTTGGCCCATAAAATGGATAGAATAAATCCCCGATTATTTTCAAGTTTGAGAACAGCCGGAATATCTATCCTAGGAGAAGAAATTTTACCAACAAAGAATGTAAATCGATCATTTACACAAAACAGCTATAAAAACGAACAAAAAGGCAAAGTGAGAAATAATTTTAAATTTCAAGAAATAATTCAAACCAAACTTTAATCAATATTCTGAACCCTTTGCATACATTTCTCATATTTATTTGGTCCAAAAATATAATGGCAGCAAAAATATAATGGCAGAGAAAAAAAACCTTTTCTAATACCACTGAATAATGTTGTTGTTGTTACTTATGGCATAAAATAACCCCGTTAAGATAATCATCGATAATGCAATCCAACCAGTCTGAAGATCTCTCCCGTAAACCACAGATTTTTTTCTTTGGCAAAATATACTAAGTCATTTCAGCTAATAAGTCAATCGGAATAAAATTCTGAAGGATTAGAAATGCCTTCGTAAAAATGGTACGATCTGTTTTTGTATTTAACAAAAGAAGGATTCTCTGAATCTGGAAGATCTGCTAACGAATTTTTGGAATAGTTGGAGAACCCCACCTGAACGCCATTAAGAATTTATTTTTCGGTAACTCTTAAGTACCATTCAGAGAAGATATTCTAGGGTGCTTATGGTCTTATTTTGAATGTTTGATACTTTTTCTTGAACTTGGATCAAAAATTATCAACAGGTGAGCTTTTTATCCGAAAGCAGGTTCAAATATTTTATGACTGTGGAACATTTTATGTTAATATTGTTAACTTAAATCCAAGGATGTGAGTAACTTTCTTTCAATATAAGGAAATTCATAAATTTCGTTATCTCAGAATTTATTTTGAAACCGTATCTCATCAACCGGGGCCCTGCTTTATTTAATGTATCTTTTAACTTTTGCGTAAATTTATAAGAAGTGATATTTGAGAATAGTTTAAAGATGCCATCAGCAAACTTTGTGACTGTGATATCAGTAAATGGTTCTATCTGTCATTAAAGTGGATCAAGAAAAGAAATATTCTTGTGCTTGAGGCATTCCCTTATAATAATAATATTCTATATTGTATTCATCATCATTAGTTTTAAAATTTCAGAGAAAAATCTTCAAATATAAATTGAAGGTAAACTGGAATATCATCTTTCCGTAAAGTCTGGAATATTCTATTCGATTCTATTGAATTAAAAGGATTTCTTTTGTTTTATTAAATTCACAAAATGAACTTTTTTGCCAGTATCCTGGCACCGAGGTAGCACGTCTTCCTCGTGATCTGGAAGTACCGGGTTCGAGTCCCGGTCAGGGCATGGTTGTTCTGGGTTCGATATTGGAAGAGTGTGAACATGTCCCCCTGTAAAAAGGGGCTATTCAAGTGAATGTGATAAATGTGTGTCATCGTCATATGAGCTTGAAGTCAGACTTCTGCCCACGAAGACTCAGGGGCTCATTCCCTAAGAAACTACTGCACTCATCCTTCTGTTGTAAAGCGGACATATCATCATCATCAATGTTTTTTCCTTTGGTGTATAAAATAAAATCTTTGAAAAAAATTTTAAAGCGTTCAGCGAACTTACGATCTTTCGAAAGCCAAATCAGCTATTGTGGATTTTGTCATTCCTTTCCTTTCATTCATGGGCAAGCTTATTTAAAATAATCTTGACTAGATCCTTTCCCCATCTTGATGACAGTTTGATGAGCTTTTAGACCGAGGGAAACCTCATTTTTTTCTCTTTCTTAAGGAATAAAGAAATCTTGGAGAATTTAAATCTAGAAAGATATTTTGGTTTAATTATGCATTGAAAACCGAGACAAATACTTGAGCATCATTAGGAATAATCATCTTCAAAATAATAAACAATTCCTCATAAAATGGATTGATCGGTATTAAAATCAAAGTAGTCTAAGAAAATGTGATGTTATCTGTTTCTTAAGACTGGTATATCCTGGTTGGTGGGGCGTTGGATTCGCATCCCTTGGGCCTCGAGTTCGAACTCGCCAGCCGAAAACTTTCCGAGGGTGGAAGGGGCTGGCACACGTTATATCTGTCATGATTACAAAGTCCTCCATGTCTAGAGTAATACCATTGGCGGTACTGGTTAGGAGGTGATCGTTCTCTGTTTCAAATCTAAATTACGATCTGTGGATGAATTAAGTCGGCCCTGTAAAAAGGGTTTGTGACGTGTATGAGCTATAAGTCAGACTTGTGAGCTCAGGGGTCCGAAATATTCTCAGAAGTTACTGCAATCCTCCTTCCGTTGTAAAGCGGAGCACGTTAACAAAAACAACAACAATCAGTTTGCTAGAGGAAAATGCCTTATTTATAACAGCTTGTATATATCTCAAATAAAATCGATATTTTTTTGCAAATTAATTAACAAGCTGGCACAGATAATAAAAAATCAGAAATAACAGGAAGCAATTAAACATCTTCGTTAATTAGCGAAGTAATTAACTTCCATTATATAAAGTCAATCGAGCAGATGCAAGTTCCTTAGCTTCACGGTAGGATACGATTCACTAATTTGTATATCTCAAGAAATATAAATATATTTTCACGGTTAACTCATTAATAGGACAAAGATAATTGATATCGATAATAATTACTGGTTAAAACCAAACATCGTCGTTAATGACAAAATAATTATCTTTTATCCGAAGAGAACTAAGGCATAAATTAAAGGAAATATTCATTTCACTTTTGTTCAAATTCACTTATAAACAGTTCCACAAAATATCAATGACCAGATGGACATATCACCAAATTAAAGGTTTCAGTGATAAATAATTTGTGAAATTATTAGCATTAAAATAATTCTTTAAATGATGGCTCATTTTCATTAATTAAATAAAAAGTTCTTTATTTTTTTATTCATATAAAAGCGATGCCACATGAAATACAGCATAATCAATAAAGGCAAAAGAAAACAGAATTTCACTACTCAAGTACTGAACACATGCAGTTTCGCATTTCAAAATCAAAACAAAAGAAATGCCACCGTCTGAATTGAACAGAAGGATCGAGTCGCCACGTAAGTTACTACGTTGATTGCCTCGTGACCCGCCAGTGACTCACAAGAATGTGTTCAAACAGAAACTAAAATAAACACATAACTTCCGCAGTGTGACTAGCTCATGCATCCATTTCTCAAACAGAGATATGATTTCTCATCAGAGTGAATAAATTCGATCCCACACAATTATTGTACACAAAGGAGAAGCAAGAACCAATCACTATACCAGAAGTTTCCCTTCCCTATATCTCATTTATAATGGCAACAACAATTATCTGAATGAGTATTGTGAATTATAAGCACTTCATTGCAGCATCAAACAAATCACTTTCATAGAGCATTTTTATATTTGCCTTCTATAAAAGCAATTAAAGTTTAAGTAAAAGCCATTAAGAAAAAAAATATTTAAAATGAAATAAAAAATAATTTAATTTAATAATTAATTTAATAAAAAATTATTTAAATTAACTTTAAAATAATAATTTGATGAAATAAAAAAAATTATCAAATTTGGAATTCAAAACGAAAAACAAAATTAAAAGCATGAGGTGCTAATAAATATATTCATAGCAAATAAAAATAATTAATTACCTCCATAATATATTTTAATTTTTACTAAGCATTCAGAATTTTTTTTCTTGTGATATTCACCAAGTTTAAGGTATTGTTTTCAGCGCTTAAAGTTTTTAAGTTTTTATTTAGCCCATCGGTTTTTTTTGTGTGTTCTTTTATCTTTATTAAAACTTGATATGAAAAAAATTTGACTTGATAATTATTTTTTGCTTTTTAATCTTGAACTCTTCTCATAATTCATTATTATAGAAAAATGCCGTGAATTTCCTTTTCAAATCCACTGCCAGATATTTATCGTTCCTATAGGATCGAAATTACATTAAAATGAAACGATAATTAAGCACTGATAATTTTAAAATTAGGAACACAAAGTAACATTACGCTTAATAAAGAAAGGATCTCATAGCTTTGAAAAATGGTCAAATAACGAGGATGATGGTTGATTTAGCTCCTCTCTTTCTAAACTTCCGTACACGCTGCCCCGCGGTATTGGATTTAATGGGTATACACGATGGAATTTTAGTGAAATAGAGTTTTCAGCATGGAACCCTCTTGCCCCTAGACCAATATCTTATCATTAAGCAGCCGCCACCAGAAAGTGAGAAAAAAATTCAGCAAAAAATGTCAACTATATAAATATAAAAGCTAAATAAAAGTGGATAAAGAATGTTAACACTCAAAATAAAACTCCCTGCCTTATCAGAAATAACAGTCTCTCATTCTCAAGTTATAAGGCATTCCTTGCCTCTAAAATGCACGAAAATGCTGTTTCTAAACATTCATCAAATATAACATTATCATTTTATAATTATTCCGTATTCCTGTAAATAAATCCTTGCTCCTGGTGCTGATTAGGAATTCACCGTTTCGCTACAACACCGTATAAGAGGATCACTGAAATCTACATAGTATTAAGCTGATTTAAAACATCGCGTCATTGTGACTGATAGCGAATGCTGCTAAACTAGGATCCATCCCAATTGTTAGCATCACGTCCAAAAAAGTTCAGAAACATATTATATTTACGGCTTTACTGTAAATTTCTTTCTGCATATGGTAGAAAGATTGTTTTCTAATTCACACGCAATAAGTTATGATGGCATTTCAAAAGGTTTTATAATCACTATATTCACATTTACAAGTATAACTAAGATATTGTAGGAGGAAAGTGAAGTAATTGGGTGAAAGGTTCGGGAAGAGTAATTTAAAATGGTGTTTACAATGCGCATTGATGATGCCGTAGAGTATTTTGAATGTACTTAAGTAAATATAGTCTACAGGAAGAAAAAAACATTTCCCTGCTTTTTGCGAAATTAATTGATTTTATTTGTTTTCCTTAGTTGCAACTGTATACGCGGAAAAGGAAATCAAAATTTTCATAAACTTCACTATTTATTCTCTCTAATTATTTTGGGCAAAATAAGTTCTACTTAATTCTTCGATCTGAAAGATGTGACAGCGAAAAGAAATCTTCAATTTTTGTTTTTGGATTATCTTCTGTGAAACAGAATAGCATTCTTCACCCCTTGGCATATGAATTTATTTAATTTTCTAATTAGATAACTCATCCTATTTTGGTAATTTATTGTTAATTTGATTTTTTAAATAATATATGGAGCATTTGGGATATTAAAGCGTTTCGAATTGATTTTTGCATATTTAAATATTTAATATTGTGACTTAGTTGCAGACTTGAAACTAAAAATTCAGTAATTCGATGCACGTGTCAGACACATCATTGCACGCGAAAGGGTTAGTTACTTTCGGTAATTTTCATTAGAGGGTAATTGGAACATGCTATCAATGTAATAAAAGTTCATTTATCTTATGTATTTAGAATAATTTATTACATAATCGAAATGATTTTATGATACACCCAGGAAAGCAATATAATAATGTTTATATTCTATGTTTCAACGATGTTTATATCCTATGTCAAATTAATAATTCCTATTTTTAAATCTACTACATAATCAATCCCTTTAGGGATAGTACCCTATAGGGATTAAGAGTGTCCAACATTTCATATTTGAACATTTAATTCGACTTTTCAAAAAATCTGGACCAAGTTTTCTTGAATTTCGACCATATAAAGAACATGCTCAGAAGCAAGTTTGTCACAAGAGCAATTAAGAGTTCGATCTGAAACTGATTAAGAAAAAAAAGGATTTAGACTCTTTCTATTTCTTACATTCGGTACCTACTGAAGACTTCAGAGCATTATTATGGTCTCACCAAAATTGCAGGCTTTTCACCATCTCGTATTACCATTGTTATATGAAGGGGAAAAAATAAACATTGGCCAAATAATGTTCGCACATTTTTTCCCCAATTACCCAAAATTTGGTCTACTAACACCACAATATTTCTTAGCTGATTTACAAAATCATAAACATATAGTAATTATAATATAATCTAGAAAATAAACTAAAAGAACTTAATTTTGCGCTTAAAAACTTTTGGCTGTTACAAATAACTTCATTTCACAAACACACGAAGCTCTTGTTATTTATCTGTTCCAAAGAAAAAAAAATAGCTGTTGGTAGCAGATATAAATATCATTTAATTTTCTATAAATGTCAACTTATAACCATGATATAGTATAGGAATGTATTCATTTTCTTTAAGGTATCTTACCAATTTTCATCGATTTTGATTTTCTTTCTGCTGAAGGTTCCAAAGAGATGATTTAATATGTGTAAGAAAAACTGAAAAAAATAATAGTCATAAATACTAAGATTTATGCCTAAGCTAAGTAAAGAAAAACCAAAAACATAAAAATTAAAGAAATATAATCTCGTACGCGATTTTAAAAACTCGGCTAGAAAAATAGTTTTTGGGATCTAGTTGATTTGATTTTTCATTATTAAAAAAATTGATTTTGAAAAAAAGGACATTCCTTTAATAAAAATAATTGAAAAACGCATCAGTAAACCCACAGAAAAAAATGTTTCGATATCCAACATTTCCTATTTAGTTTCATTTATTTGTTTGAAAAATTATGCTGAACAGTTCTTTATTTTAATATTATTTAGGGATTACTTTCTTATGCGTTTGATTTATCAACAGTTAACAAATATTTTTTACCAAATAACAAAAAATTCATATGAATATTCCAGCTGAAAAAGCACGTATAGCTATTTCAGTCATATTCTGTTGTTGTTGTTACTAATGGTTCTTGCCATGGACAAGCATTCTTTTTTAAAGCTTTCATTGTTATATATGTAGTCATTGAATCTATGTTTCAAAAACTGTGACTGAAAAAAATGTATAAAGTACCAGTTAATTTCTACCTATTTTGCATTATTATTCGCTTTCTTTGTCTAGAATACTATATGTTGTTATTATTTATGGCACTTTATAACCCCACTTATTGACTTGTAAGCGATTTTCAGCCGAATGAACGTCTCTTGTTTTTGAAGTAACGCCAACTATGTTTAAGGGTATGACTTAGCTACAAACTCATCACATTCGCTTACACAGCCCTTTTTTACAGGGGGGGGTTGCATTCACAGGCCTCACAGAAAGTACACAGATTAGCAACCATGCCCCAACTGGGACTCGAACCCGGGATACCCAGATCACGAGAAAGACGTGCTACCTCTGTGTCAGGACGCCGGTAGTCAAATTCTTTGATATGTGTTTGAAATTAACCTAACTCTACTTATATCTGATCAGTTTCTTTTTAAATACTTTTAATATTTGTTGTCACTATAAGCATCAAATTAATTAAAAAGAGATCACTTACTTTCTCTAATACTTGGTCCTTAAGGTAGTTATCATTTTTTAAATCTTTTAATCGACTTCCGTTTTCAAAACAAAAGCAAGAAACAAACATTTATTACCAACATTTTTGGGGAAAAAATGGAAATTTCGGATTATAGAAAAAAATACTCCAGAAATATACAAAAAGGCCCAATATTAGATAATTACATTATACCATTTCGGAAAATAAGATCTTGTGCAAATTCATTAAAAGAGATTTTCGAAAAATCGAAATATCCATTTAAATCATTTAGCATTTTCCATCAAGCAATGTTTAACTTTATCCAACAAATATTTTCTGTCAGAGTGCTTTTCAAACAAATGTTTCCTTCTATTCATGTCACGCCACGAACAGACAGCCTCTTTGTATATATAAATGGCAGTATTAGTCGGTGATTCATTATGCGTAGTTTCTGCCTTTCAAGAACAAGAATGCGAGCTGTTTTTCCTGCTTTCAATTAGTTTTTAGTTCATGTCGACACAACTTTGATTGTTGAAATTAATTAATCGCCAAGACTGTTCTGGTAAATAACTAAACTTTTAACTACTGCTTGTGACAGATGCAGAAATCGTTGTTATTTATAAGCTATGTGCCTTTAATTTAAAATGAAAATATCACTTTTAAGGAAACAGTGTATGATTTCGGTATGAAGATTTGATTCAAAAATGAATAGATAAGGTATGTCAATGGTAAAATTTCAAAGGTCTATTTCATTAACTCTTTAAAATCATTTTTTAAATAATGAGTAGTTTCTCATGTATGTAAATTGCGTAAAATATTTATAACATTTATATTTCAGATTTTGTTATATAACCCTATCAATAATGTAATAGATTACATCTATATCAACTTTTATATGGTCGTTAATAAAAAGTACTTACTTTTTGTTTGTTTGTAGAACTTCCATGATTATATAAAAAATAGTGAACTATAATACGATTTTTATAATGATATAGTCCTTTATTCAGTTTATCTAAAGCCCATCGGCTAAAGCTAAAGCTAAATGTGATCTTTGAAATGTACATCCGTCTTCCTTTTTCTCTGTTATAATCGTGGTTGTCTAGGATAGAGTTTTGTTTCAGAAGAAAGATATGCAAGGAATTAAATCCGCCTTGCTTTAGCATTTGGGGTGAACTAAATTTCCGAGAAGTTGCGACACAAAATATCGGGCCCCGCTTTTGGTGCATAATATATTCTATTATTAATAGACAACGAACCTATTCCTCATACAAAGGAACGATCAACATTATCAATGAACCACCGCTATATTTGTATCCATTAAAGAAGCGACAACCAACAATTGAAAGTTTGTCATTCCCATATTTGAGATGTCTATAAGAGGGGCCTCTAACACTGTATTCATATATCATGTTTATATTCATAATAGTAACATGATATATAAACTGAATGATGAATTTAACTGATGATGCATACTGTCTGAATTCATATCATCCCTGCTCCACCGAAAGGCTGCCAGAATTAAATTTAACCCTCTATGGGCCGCGTTTTTGTTTTAACTCCAAAAAAAATTGTGGGAACGAAAAATCAGAAATTATAAACCTATGTATGCAAATGAAAACCAATTTTTATGTTTAAACAATTTTATTGCGTTATAATCTTTATGTGACTTTCAAGTCCTACCGGCCTGTAAAATTTGCACCTCTGTGTATAATAGCTCAAATGTGAAAGTCCATAAAACAATTTGCATTTGGTGTAAGGCATAAATGTACATGCATCCTTAAACATAGTTTGGTAATCACTGACAAAAGCTCAAATAATTTCAATTATATCAAATGGCTTCGCGTAGTTTTAATGCCAACAGTTTGCACAGCAATTATTTTGCTTTTTCGGGTTGATGAGCCTAGCAATGGTCATGAATACTAGTATTGGTTGTGTTTGCAGCGTCATAGAGTTAATATTTATGCGCCATCTCATGAAAAAAGCTATAAAAGCTTTGTAAAAAGTCTATAAATTAAAATGTTACCTGAAAGTTACACGTTCCCATAGAGGGTTAATGTCCGTGGTTAGGAAAACATTGATATGGCAACCAAGTTTAAACCCTATGTATCATTACTATCCCTGTTACTTCCCATCATTGGTATGGAAATAACCATTGCTATACCCAGGAAGCATGAACCAACCACCATGTCTGAAGTTTCTCTTTCCCATACTTGGAGTACCTTTCAGTTGGAGTTAAAAGGATAGATATCATAATTTTATAAATTAATTTTATGCAAATGCCTATTCACGCTCTGCTTACAATGCTAATCGATAGCCTTAATGCATATTAATAGGCCTTTTAGGTTTATACTCTTTCAATGCTAGGGTTTCATTCACCTGGTAGTAAAGTTTCGAGTATGGAAACAGAGGATTCCAAGCTCGAAACATGATTCTTCCAAAGATGCGCTGCGTATGTGTACTTGGAGCATACTAATTCTGGCGTAGAACACACGTTCTCTGTCGAGTGTGGTGTTGAAATTTAGAGAGGTGTCATTCATTTCATCTGACCACAATTCAGAATTAGAAGTTCCATTTCAAAATAGCTCGGGTGTGGTTCAAAATTGGACGTTAATTAAACTATTCTTTCAGTTGTATCTTCAACTTGTTAATTTTAGCTGATCTTGAGGAATGGATTTTCCTATTTCAGACGTCCGTACTAAAATTAATTCACCGGAGTAAAATATGAATGTACGACCTAAATTCAATACATCTTCTTTCATTTTGGATATAGGAATGGAGAGTGAGGCATCAAAGACTTGATCCCAAATAAGATTTACAGAGAACATAGACCTAGCCTTCATTAAATCTGTCGAAGTTCAACCATTCGTTCTCTCGTTTATGTGGTCGGGAAGTTTGGAGAAAAGATGTCACCTCAAACATTGTCTGTCATTTGATTGTGGCTAGGAATAATATATTTTGTCTGCAATAGCTCTAGTATCGTCTAATCCAGTAAACAAACATTATACGAAGTGAATTCAGATGGCATCATGGGCACGTGACAAACACTATTATATCTAAGTTCAAATTGTAATACACTTTATTACGGTGTCCTCTTTTTTTATTCCATGAAATAAGCGTAATTGATTCCAGCGGAGCCTGAATATTATGAAATGAGCATGAATTTAAAATTTATTAACATCATTTTAAATTTTATTTTATTCATATCTATATAAATAAAACTTAAAAACCAGTTTTTATGTTCCTTATAGAAATCCACACGAGAGAACATATTTTCTTCAAAATTTCTTGCAAATACTATGAAGCATTAAGGAGATATCAAAGAAAACTTCGTGAAGATAAATTAAATACTTTATTAGTAATTAATAGGAAAATATATTTTCTTCCCACTCATAATAAAACGTTGTCAAAAAATTCAAAAAGGAAATGAAAGATGTTTTGTTTATTATTTTAATAATAAACAAAATTGTAATTGATTCCAGCGGAACCTTAATATTTTAAAGTGGACATGAATTCAATATTTATTAACATCATTTCAAATTTTATTTTATTCATATCTATATAAATAAAATTTAAAAACCAGTTTTTATGTTCCTTATAGAAATCCACATGAGTGAACAGATTTTCTTCAAAATTTCTTGCAAATTCTATGATGCATAAAAGAGATATCAAAGAAGACTTCGTGACGATAAATTAAATACTTTATTAGTAATTAATAGGAAAATATATTTTCTTCTCACTCATAATATAACGTAGTCAAAAAATTCAAAAATGAAAGGAAAGATGTTTTGTTTATGTTGTCACTTATGGCACTTGCCTCTGGGCAAGCCCCCCGCTGATACGATCAGCAGATTTAAGCCGAAAGGAACGTCTCTTGTTTATTAAGTTGTGCCAAGTAGGGCCAAGAGTACGACTTAGCGACACACTCACCACATTTACTGGCACATCCCCTTTTTACAGGGGGGCACAGTCACACATCTCACGGATAGCACACAGAAAAACAACCATGCCCGAACCGGATTTCGAAGCCGGGACTCCCAGAGCACGAGGAAGACGCGCTACCTCTGTGCCAGAAAGACGGCTGTTTTGTTTATTATTTTAATAATATTTACAAATATTTCTTCAGTTTTCAATTTGATTTGAAGTTTCTAATTACTTAAAAATTTATTTTAAAAGTGACTAAAAATTTATTTAAAAGTGACTAAAAGTAACTTTAAAAAGTGACTCACCTATTCAATGGTGATTGAAATTAATTGAAAAAGGCTGCCTTCACATACATATTAAGTTGTTTCAAATGCATATTTAAGTTGCTTCATACCGCATTTAACTAGATTTTATAATTCTAAATTTCTAAAAATCGTTTGGCGGAATTTGTAATTTAAAAAAAATAGGAAATTTTAAAACTTTTTAGTACTTCAGAGTTTTTCATGGCAATTAAGATATATTTTAAGTATTTAATATTGTACCAAAAATAATCTTTTGCTGTGAAGAAAAATCAATTAAGAAGCGTTTATTACTGAAGTGTTGAGATTTGATCAAGTGCTAATATTAATAAAATTTTGTCTCTTTTTGTTTATTATCTATATTTAAAATTTTTACTGCAAGAAATTAAAACTTCCAAAAGTACTGAAATGTGAGCAAAGTTATAGTGAACTAATTAATTGCAGTAGTTTTTTTTTGCAGTAATTAATAGAAGCCTTAATTTTTCTTAATTTAAAAAACGTGAAAAGAAACGCTGGGTACATCATCTACAATATGAGTCCAGCCAAGCAATGAAAAAAAAATCATTGAATAGCAAAAAATAAAATATAACACTTTTTCCATTAATTTCAAAACTTCAGTCAGTTTTAAATATTATTAAGACGAAAAGTCTTCCAAATACTAAATGTCTTTCAATTACCAGCAAAGAAACAACGTGTACCATTTCAAACAATGAAGTTAATGAAGTGTCCCCTCTACATTGCACTATAAGTGCAACCTTCAGAATTACCAAAGCAATCACGACTTAAACAGCGTTCCGCAAAGTGGGATTAATGACACTGAGAAAATCAAATCAAGTTATGGATTTTCATTTAGATAATTTGCTACTCTTTTATCATCAGAAATTCTCAACTCTCGGACAATCCAACGAGATAGTACACTTTAGATCTTCTGATCTAATCACTGCCCATATACGAACATAAAATAAAGGTGAAAAGATATTTAATATACATATACAACCATCAGAATTACTAAAGCAATCACGACTTAAATATTGTACCTCTAAGTTGAATTATTAACATTGGGAAAATCAAATCAAGTAATGGGTTTTCATTTAGATAATTTTCTACTATCATCAAGAATTCTGAATTCTCAGACAATCTCACCAGCTTACTGAGATCTTCTGATCTAATCTTTACCTTCAGATTAATATAAAATAAAGGAGAAAAATATTAAATATAATTCATCTTTCTTTTCTAAAAAATGTATTGAAGGATTTTAATTAATTTAGAAGTAAATAAGCGATATGCAACTTATTTCAAGTAATAAGGGGAATTAATGGCATTGAGAAAATCAAATCAAGTTATGGATTTTTATTTAGATAATTTGCTATTCTCTTATCATCAAGAACTCTGAATTTTCGGACAATCCAACGGGATTACTGTTAGCATATTTTAGACCTCCTGATGTAATCGTTGCCCATATACGAATGTAAAATAAAGGAGAAAAATATTAAATATGCATGTATAACCATCAGAATTACTAAAGCAGACACAAATGAAACAGCATTCCACTATGTTAAATTAATAATATTAAGAAAATCAAATCAGGTTATGGATTTTCACTTAGATAGTTTACTATTCTCTTATCATTAAGAATTCTGAATTCTCTGACTATCCAACCAGATTACAGAGTTAGTGCACTTTAGACCTCGTGATCTAATCTTTACCTTCATAAGAATAAGAAATAAAGGAGAAAAGATATTAATGATAATTCATTTTTTCCTTCTAAAAAATGTATAAAGGGTTTTAATTAATTTAGAAGTAAATAAGCGATATGCAACTTATTCCAAGTAAAAAGTGGAATTAATAACATTGAGAAAATCAAATCGGGTTATTTATTTCCATTTATATAATTTGTTATGCTCTTATAATCAGAAATTCTGAATTTTCGGTCAATCTGACGAGATTACTCAGTAAGCTCTTAATACTAGATTACTGAGTTAGCTCTTAGTACACTGAGTTAGTTTAGATCTTCTGATCTGATCTTTGCCCATATACGAATATAAAATAAAGGAGAAAATATATTAAATATACGGGTACAACCATCAAAATTGCTAAAGTAATCTCGACTTAAACAGCATTCTCCTAAGTTGAATTAATGACATTGGGAAAATCGAATCAGATTAGGGATTTTCACTTAGATAATTTACTATTCTCTTATCATCAAGAATTCTGAATTCTCAGACGATCCAACCAGATTACTGAGTTAGTGCACTTTAGATCTTCTGATCTAATCTTTATCTTCACATTAATATTAAATAAAAAAGAAAAGATATAAAATATAATTCATTTTTCTCCTCTGAAAAAAATATATAAGGGCTTTAATTGATGTAAAAGTAAACAATCGATATGCAATTTATTCCAAATAATAACCAATTTCTTCAACAAAATTTACAAAAGACTTATTTGCTAAAATTCATATGTCTCTGTGTTCAGCGAAGTAACAGCATTATATCAGCATTAATAATACGCAGCATTATATCAGCAAACGATAACTTGGTAAACAAATAAACATTAAATATTTTCACTGGAGAGAATACCAATTTGACTCAAATTAATCTAACACTTAAAAGGTTTCTTAGATTTTCCTTTGATGAGAGTGGAGAAGCGTGAATAATTAAAAGAAGTTGTACTATACTTTCTACGCCCACGTACTTAAATCATATCTGCAAATACGCCTTTTTGTGTCATTTGATAATGTCACGTAAAGTATCTTTTATCCTGGATAACTTTCGTTCAAAATTAGTCACATATCTATTTATATACTATAAAACACCTTTTATGAGTCTTTTATAGAGCTGTCGTAAAATGATGCTAAATGAAAAGATGTAATGTTAATGAAAAACTTTGATTTATTATAGATTGAATTAGACCATTACAAATACATTTAAGGGCAGACTAAATTGTTGAAAGATAATATTTGTGTATTTCTGCATAGTTGTTGTTGTTGTTCATGGCACTTGCCATGAATAAGCTTCTCCGAGGCATCAGTGAGTTTTAAGCCGAAAGGAGCGTCTCTTGTTTTGAAGTAGCGCCAACTAGGGCCAAGAGAACGACTTAGATACACACACATCACATTCGCTTGCACAGCACCTTTTTACAAGAGGAAAAACTTATACATCTTGTATATAGAACTCAGTAAAACAACCATGCTCAAACCAAGACTTGATTCAGGACTCGGGGAAGATGCACTACCCCTGTGTCAGGACACCGGCATTTCTGCATAGTAAAAACAATAATCCTATTTTTAAATTAACCCTTAAATGCTCTATTTTTGATTTTTAATAAATAAAATTGAAATCAACCTGGAAATGAGTGTAGTTGATGGAAAAAAATACAAAAAAAAACTTTTTTTAAAAAAAATTTGAAAAACACACATTAATATATTTCCACATCATCAAGAAAAATCACTCCCTGAGTTCTACAAATTTACTGCATACAATAATATATGTAATATTTTAAACTTAAATAATACCTCTCATTACATTACAAAACATGATCATTCATGAAACCCTTATTTTTAGCCTTTAAAATAAAGAAATATTGTATATGCTGAGAGATATTATGGAAAAATCAAAACACGAAGTAGCAAAAAATGAATGGTGAAATTAATTAATCATATTTTAGTTATAAAGTTATTAAAACAGCGATACAATTATTTGAAAAAGACTAAAATATAAGGCTATTGTAATAAAAGTTTCACAGAATAAATTTAGAATTAGTGCACTCTCGAAGAACCAATTTTGCATATTAATGTATTTTTACATCACAAAAATAAACATTTTCTTGCATAAATTCATCAATATATGCAAATATATAAATATTGTTAGTTACTCTCATCTTGTTTTTATCATAAAACCCTTTATCCTGTATGTTTTTATTTCTTTTTATATAAACTATCAGAATTCGTAACACCAGCCAAAATGAAACGCGCCAACAATGAAAATTGTCTCAGATTGAGAAATTAACTGCCCTTCTAGCTGCATTGCGAAATGATAAAATAGTTTCGTAGAATTAAAAATAAAAATAAAACCTTTGCTAAGGCAGCTACATAAAGAGATATAAGGTTTTAAACATACGATGAAGATACAATGCTACGCAATTAATGTTTATAAATCAGTCAAAAACTTAAATAAATCTTACTCTTATTGCTTATTGGGGATAAAAATTATGCACTTCTCATTTTATACTATTTATATGTAAGCAAAAAAGGGATAAACTAAAGAAAAAAATCTTCACCAATAGTCTGATGCGTCGCTGGTCCGAAATTGTAGTAATCGCCGCTGACATTGATCACGGATGCAACATTCGATTGGGGGACGAGATGGCCTGGTTGCTAGCGTTGGGCTCGTATTCCTTAGGTTGCGAGTTCGAACCTCGCCGGCTAAAGATTTCCCGAGTGTGTGGTGGTTGGCGTTCGTTAAATTTGTCGTGATCACAAAGTCCTCCATGTAGAGAGCAATACCATTGAAGGTACTGGATCAGAGGTGATCGTTCTCTGTTCTAGATCTAAATTACTATCTGTGAATGAATGAATAAAAATGCATGACTGAAGTCCGCCCCCTAAAAAGGGTTGTGACGCGTGTGTGTGTGAGAGAGAGAGAGAGCTTGCAAACATTTTTTAGCAACTGTGTGGCCAAAGAGAACATTCTTTTGAATTTTTTAACTTCGATTTATTTCATCCCGAGAGACATAATATGTACACATAAAAAGCGTTCAGCAATGCGTTAGTCTATATCTCGACTTAAAAGCAAAATAAATCGAAATTTTCCCAAAGGTTTTTACAGTGAGATTCTGTATGGGATTTCTTTGACACATACTGTTTTAGGAAAGAGAATTTTAGGTATTTTTTTTAAAAATGGGATAAACATTAAGAATGTTTATCCCTTCTTTCACAGCGCAAGAACTTGTTGAAAATACAATTCTCTAACGTGTAGGATTCATCAAATAAGAAAGTAGGAATTGGATCAAGATTTAAGAGAACCTTTTAACATGAAGTTAATATGGGACAAATTAAGATAAAAATAAGAAAATTAAGTGTTAAATTAGATTCAGAGATATCATTACATATATACACGTAGATAAGAATCTAAAGTAATAAACATTTAAAAGAAAAAAATCATATTTAATATAAATAATAATAATAATAATTGATAAATAAAATGTGATCCAACCGTCAGAGTCGTTTTCGAGATACACGAAATAAAGTTTTATATAAACAAGAATTGCTCGTTTAAAGTTTTATATGATATTAAAATAGATCCCTGCCTATGAGTAAATCCAGGTTCCCGTGGTGGGTTCAAATATATCCCATCATGCATAAAACGCTACGCAAAAGGTGGGACAGTTATTAACCCACCGATCCCCAAACAGTTGCGGCATTTATTCCATTTACTCGCAGTGGGGCTTTCACAGCTATGTGCGATGTGCCCTTCACTGCACCCATGTTTAATCATGCTGAATTGGAGAGACTCATATCACTGTCTAAAAGCGGTGACTAATATGTTGGGATCATTAATCTAGTTATTTGGAACGCTGACCATCAATATTCACTTAAGTCAGACATTCGTAGCCGTTGAGTGAGGACAGCTTATCATTCCTACTCGCAAAACTACTGACCAGAAGCTGTAAAGGGTGCATTTTCACAAAAAAAAATCATTTTTGTGGTTATTTTCATTTATATCAAAATCTAAAATGCTAACTGTTAAGGAGAATGTGTTTCGTATTTCTTAATGTTATGGAGGTTATTTTTCGGAGTATATGTTTCGTATAGTGTATGGAGGATATGCTTCGTATATCGGAGGATATATGCTTCGTGTATAAGAGGATATGCTTCGTGTATAAGAGGATATGTTTCGTATAGTGTACGGAGGATATGCTTCTTATATCGGAGGATATATGCTTCGTGTATAAGAGGATATGTTTCGTATAGTGTACGGAGGATATGCTTCTTACATCGGAGGATATGCTTCTTACATCGGAGGATATGCTTCGTATATCGGAGGATATGTATCGTGTATCGGAGGATATGTTTTATATGTTACAGAGGTGTGTTTCGTATAACTGCTAAGGAGGATATGTTACATATCTTGTATAGGATATGTTTCGTCGCATTTCGAATATGTTCGTACGGAGGATATGTTACGTATCTCGTATATGATATGTTTCATATGGAGGATATGTTTCGTATCCAGAAAAAACAAGTGAATAATTTTTTCATTCAATAGCTAAAACATTACATTTTTTAACGCTTTGCGGTCCGATTTCGAGTGTGACTCGACATTCAAGACTATGCATCATTTTGACGTTTTATTTATTTATTTGTAAATTTAATTGTTAAAAAGGCCTACATAATGGTTAAGAGATGTAGATTAATTTTTCAAAGAAATTCGACTTAAAAGAATTATATACATTTATTTTTCATAACAATAAACAAATCTTTGTATTTGGGGAATAAATTTGCATCTGATTATTTTTCGGACTGCAAAGGGTTAAAAAAATCAGTTGCCGTCAAGAGAAAATACAGATTCTTCGTCTTCGTAAATGAGACTTAAAAATAATTAAGAAAATAACAGGTTGAATTCCCTTTTAAAATAGCAAATAATTGAAAAGAATAATTCAGAAAATAACAAGTTGAACTCACTTTTGAATAAGAAAAATAATTGAGAAAACTACAGATTAAATTCACTTCTGAATTTGTTATTTTTAAATTTTTTTCACTCTTATGTAATTTCAACAAGCGTTCAACGAACTTTATCTGAAATAATAAAAATTTCCACCACTAATTCCAGAGATTGCTCTAAGTTAAAAACGTTATTTTAATTAGTAAATGATACTTTGAACAATTATCGTTACTGATTTTGTAAAGCAATCGAAATCTCAAAAGTAATCGCCAGTTGTATCAAATATTGAATAATTGTTTTAGGGTTTTCCTTCGAGTAAATTAATAAGTTTATTCATAGGATAATTTCTGTTTTTCCAAAGAGTGAAGGTGTGAAATCGTTACAGAAATCGACCCTAAATCAATTACGCAGCTTTTATTAATATTGACATGTTTCCAAAACGCAACTCCATCAATTAAAATTCTCCTTAACTATTTCAATTACGGAGTTCAAACTTATGAGACCCCTCCCAAAATCGAACTCTTGTGCCTTCAAACAGGATATTAATATAACTAAACTATTTCGCTTACTTATTCAGTGAAAATAAATTATCATTTCCCCATGGTTCTATATTACAATTGGGTTTCGAGCCAAAGTAGTCAAAACCTTAATACCGTTGTCTCTCTCTCTCTCTCTCTCTCTCTCTCTCTCTCTGTGTGTGTGTGTGTGTGTGTGTGTGTGTGTGTGTGTGTGTGTGTGT
>JAOUZG010050832.1:1991935-2037250 GCA_026289955.1 Argiope argentata
TGTGTGTGTGTGTGTGTGTGTGTGTGTGTGTGTGTGTGTGTGTGTGTGCTTTACGAATTTTTGGTTGAATCAATTCCATAATATCTTTCCATTATCGAAAATATTATCTAATTAGAAGAAAAAATATATCTCTGTTAAATTTTTGATTACCATTTTTTAATTATAATTTGGGCTTAAAAGTTTGTAAAAAAATCTTTAAAGTAAAGCGAACTCTTCTTACACAAAACCTATATTAGCATGACATAATTAAAAATTATAATAATAGAAGACACACACACTTACCTGTAAAAAGCGCCGGATGAAGCAGAAAATAAATAGATTTCCGACCCGTGGGCATTGCAGGGTCGCGGTGACCTGGTGGTAAGATCTCGACTTCGGAGCCGGAGAGTTTCAGGTTCTAGATTCTTCCACAGAATTCTTCCACAGATTCTTCCACAGAAAAACTGTGCTATAAGCGGGTCTGGTGAACGTTATATCCGTCTGGGAAAAATATCCTTCAGCTCGAGTTTCGAGAGAGGGCTTCCAGCTCCAACGTCGTCCTCATCATCCGACCTCAGTTCAAAATTACAGATCCGCTCCCAAAATAGCCCTAGAGTTTCCTTAAAAGCGAGGCGTCAATATAACTAAACTAATATGTGGGCATTGCACGACCAGCAGTTAAAGAATTAAACGAAATATCAAAACTTGGAGCTCTTTAGTTGCGAAGCTCGGGTATGCCTTACTTAGCATACAATTCCATATCATCGATTAGCTAGAATCTTGTTCCCCCCTTTCACTCCCTTAACATAATTCAGTAAAATGTTTGCCGGCGTCTTGGCTTAAGTGCAGCACGTCTTCCCTGTGATCTGAACGTCCCGGGTTCGAGTCCCGGTTCGGGCATTATCTGTCTGTAAGATGTGTGAATGTGCCCCACTGTAAAACGGGGCTGTGCAATTGACTGTGATGAGTGTGTAACTAAGTCGTATTTTTAGTCCTAACTGGCTCTACTTCAAAAACGTGAGACGCTCATTTGGCTTAAAATCGTTTACGGTCGTCTGCACGTTTGTCCTCAGCAAGTGCCATTAATAGCAACTGCAACTACAAAAGCTTAATGTCTTCTGAATTGCTCGAATAGCGAAGGAGAAAAGGTGTGACTTGCAAACATGCTTGTGGCGTCATCCTTATAAGCCAGATAATATCCTTCGAGCTGAAGGGTCCCTTTTGCTTGATCGGTTTATTATTCGGCTACAGGCCCAAACGTTGCAGGTTCATACCGTGACCTTCAATCCTTACAAGGCTCATACGAAGTAATGTTTAATTTGTCGAAAACAGAAAGATACCCAATAGCTTTTAACAGTTCTATTCTTGGATAGATAAATCATTGGGTTCGTATCAACAATTGTATTAATAATACATTTTAAAGTACATAAGCTCCAATTTAAAATGTTAACCATTTGCTGTCAGCCTTCTCATAAAAGAACCATACTTAAATTATACTAAATCTACAAATTTCGGAGGTGCATAGAATTCGAAATAATGTTTACAAATTTCGTTTAGTTGCAATTATACATTTCGCTTTCTAAAATATTTTATTTTACAACTATTTATTATTTAAAATAATACGTAAAAATGGCAGTAAGAAAATAACAGAAAGAATTGTATGTGGAAATGAAAGTAGCGATAATTAATTTTAACCCTTTGAATACTGACATAGAAAAAGATCGTTGTTGTTTATTAAATGTTCATATTGAAGATTCTGATAGTGAAGTAGTTTCAGGGAAATAGAAGAAAATGAAGATAAGAAAAATCTGTATATCCAATCAGCATGCTACTTATGTATAAACTTTATACGACTACGGGGGTTAAAATTAAAAGAAATCACTTCTTTACATTAATAACTGAATATTTGAAATCATGTTTTTAATAAATACTTTATGGAAGAATAGAGCAATTTTTTTCCCGGATTAAATGAAACATGATAGAATAGGTAAGCTAATGAAAGATTAAATTGAATTGAATGAAGTTTTTGCTTGGGTGTAAAATTGGTAAAAATTGGTAAAATTGGTAATTGGGTAAAAAATTATAGAATTATAACTATGTGGTAATCAAGAATTATTCAAATTTCTAATTACATGCTTGAATACTCCACTTATTCAAAAATAGTTTTCCTGAATCACATTCATATAACGCATAAATGTATTAAAAGAATAATATTGATCCTTGTAATACTTAGTTTCCAGGTAATTTTCATACCATTATTTTAAGGTCGAGAACACCTATCTTGAAATCTGATTCTGATGAAAATTTACATCATGCTGGATATCCCAAAAAGCTTGCAAGTTTTAAAAATACGTTAGATATACAGAAATTAGTCATTTTTGCAATCAAGCACGAGATCAGAAATTCAAAGGTAGTACAGCTACAAGAGCTCTTTATCGGATAATTATGTAAATAAAAAGGATAGATCCAAAAAAAACCTTAGAATACAGATTTAATCGGATACAAGTTTACAAAACACAGCAACAGAATAGAATACCAGCTTGCGAATCACATATCGCTTCAGATGGTGAATGTCGCCTTTCTGGCATATTAGTAGCTCGTCTTCCCCATGATCTGAGCGTCCTGGATTCGAGTCCCGGTTTGGGCATGGTTGTTCTTCTGTGTTCTATCTGTAAGGTCAATGAATGTGCCCCCCTGTACAAAGGGGCTGTGCAAGCGGATGTGATTAGTGAGTAGCTAAGTCGTACTCTTGACCCTAGTTGGCACTACTTCAAAACAAGAGACGCTCATTTAGGCTTAAAGTCGCTGATGCATCAGCGGGATTGTCCGTGGCAAGTACCATTAGTAACAACAACAGATGGTAAATTCTTTAAACACTTGTTTTAAGCACTTAAAGGTTTCTTTACTGTCATTGCGCCAAGTTTGCCATTAATTGTTGTCATGATTTGAGTGATTTGCTATGTTATTAAAGCTTACTTTCATTTTATTAAATCTGCTGAACATTTTATCTGGTGTATTTATTTCTTTTACTTAATTCTCAAAGAATCTGTAAGGAGGCACTCACTTTTCGTTTCCAAGCCCATGTTGAATTGGAAAAAAAACTTCGTATAACTTATCTACGCTTAAAAGTTGTAAACGACCTTTTGAAACACCGTGAATATGAGTGGGGTATACATCAAATAATCGCTTCATAATCCTAATGTCCTCATACTGGTATGACGTGCAAGCTGTGAGAAAGGAGTGCTTACTGTTATCTCGTTATCAAATGAATGCTCAAAAATAAGAGGTGATCCTCCAATAATACTTAGATAAAATACAGACCATTAATATAAAAATAATCAAATCATTCACCTGAATAAATAAAAATTCCTATATATGTATATATATATATATATATATATATATATATATATGATTAAAAAGGAACTTTTGGTCTGGACAAAAAAATAAAAATAATCAGGGCACTGAAAATTATTCGCATACAAATTTAGCATTTAGCATTAGTATATCCTTCTTTTAGTATAAGAGCTTATTTAATGGTAAAGGCATTTATCATTTATTTTTTGTGATAATATTATTATGGAAATACAGAACATAGTTTAAACTAAAAAAAACTGCATTTTTTTTTTGTCTTTCTTTTTGATGATGCATAATTAAATCCATAAAATCGAATCAAAACTTAAATATCTTTAACATACAAGAAATGAAAATGTTAAAATGGATTATGTTAATTTTTAGATATTTATAGTAATTTTAAAAAATTTCAAACATTGTTTAATTTTATACTTTTGAATTAAATGTTGAATTCCTGTTCGGAAATTATTGTTTAATGATTTCCAAAAACAGCTATTTTAATCTCATTTTTTAAAAAAAGTTGTTGATCATACAAATACATTTAAACCATGTGAATACAGTTCACCAATATTAAAATATTTCCAGTCTGAAATTTATAATCTGCTCTTTTAAAACAAATTATTTTACTTTTTAAAAAAATTTCTTAAAAACACAGTAATGAATTATAAGAAATCGTTTAACTGTTGGAAAATATTTAAGCTTGTATATCATTCGAGAAAAATTAATTTTATTTTATAAAGTTACATAAAAATAATTTTTATGAAACCAATGGAAAGTGTGCATATGCAAATCGGAAAAACAAACTATCTTAGAATACCATTCAATCAGAGTACTAATTTTTTGATGACAATTTATTTCTTTATTCTAACGACAGATGGCAGCACATCCGAAGGACTTAATTGCTCAAAATGGGAATTCAATCCCTGATGATTTTAGTAAAAAAACAGATCTGCATTCACAAGGACAAGATAATCTAGCAAAATGCTGTCTTCTTCTGGCTATTTCTAAATATAAAGGAAGAAAAATATTTCATTCCGAAACAAGAATTATTTTCATCGATATATTAATCCACAGAGTACATACATAATTTTTAGATATGCGAAAATGCTAATTGGAGCAAGATATTTAAGCACTCTGACTTACGGCAAATGCATCAATCAATAATTATTCAGGCATTTTCAGAAAATCAATAATAATTTAAAGCAAAATTTTAACTTCTTTGCAATCAAATTCTGCTTTACATCGTAACTTTTTTGTGATTCACTCAATTTACTAACTAAACGATTTTAAATCAACAGAATCTGAAGTGCACAATACGGCATTTGGTGGTGGTGGTATATGTGTATTGTAATTTAATATTTTTCTAGTCTTTGTAATAACGAACATCACTTCAATTTGCAATTCACTATTTTACAAGCTCTATTACATCAGTAACTATGGCTTTATCTCGACTAGATCCAATTGACACTACTTGAGAGCTTGAGTGGATTCTCCTCAAAAAGAGAAAATTTGGATTCCACTGAGATTGAAAATTGCGGATGGATCGGCGTAAAATGGCTAATAATCGGTTGTTTCTGCGTCAAAATTTCTTATCACCTCGATTACCTAATTTAAACTTGAAAAATTGATCTGCAAGCAAATAGTGGTGTAAATAAAGCCAGTTCAATTTCTTTCCTCTAGCACTTTATTAGCAATCTGACTTCAACGACTTCAAGACTAGATTATCGTTTCTTATGTATGTGTGTATGGGGGGGGGGCAACCTCAGTTAGAGGGAGAAAAATCTCAAAAATAGTTATAAATGGTGTGACGTCGAGTGGAAAGAAAAAGGCCAAGAGTAGGTAGGAAATATTTATTTAATGCAAAGTAGGATTATAATATTATATTACAGGGAATATATCGCATTTCAGCATCAGAAAGAATAAGAAGAAATTTTTAAAGGAATAGTTCAAGCTTCCCTTCTCAATATTCACTACATGGTTAACATCGACGTATTAATGGTTGATTGCCGGTTCTTGCATTCATTTGTCCATTCTACTTTCGTGATTTCCACCAGTTAAATGACGTTTGAGATTCTATACCCTATGGTAATTTTCATATTCTAGAAGCTTACTATTACTACCTGAAAATGTCAATCGACTTCGGCAACACCTACATACTTGTGTGCTATGAAAGCATATCAGGAAAAGGCATATATGTGAGTGAATTGGTAGATCTTTATTATTCGCATTTATCTCAAGACTGAACATGAGTGGAATATGTCTAATGTACATGTAATATACGTTTATGATGTTTATCTTTTTTACTTTTTATTTCATATGCTTCAACATGTTTTCAAAAATATAATTTTTCAGTTTTATACCTCCAAAAATATTACTTCAGTGCTGTTTCATAATATATCATTTATTAATTTATTTTACAATCCATTTATAATCAAAATCATTTTTATTGATAGATAGCTCATCCATCATTTAATACTTATTTAAATCCTGATGCATATCGAATTTAATCAAGCATTCAATGCATATCAAATTTTCATAGGCAAAGATAATCCGTCCCGACTATATTTTGAGATATTTAATTTTGAAACTGGAATTATATCGATAAAATACAAAATGTTAACGAGAATATGGGGTAGAATGGTAAATATTTTTTCTCAGATTTATTTCAATTTATATGCAGTGAAAATTATACACAGAAGGGTTTCCTTTTTTAAAAAAAATGAATAAATAAAAAGAGTCAAATATATGAAACATAGCGAAGAAATAAACACTAACAAAAACGCTAAAAAAATTTGATTAATAGAAATTTTCAAAAACAGGGGTATTCAGAAAATTTCTAAGATACGAAAATGACAAAAAAAATCGGTTTATTAGCTCAAAATTTATCTTTTTAAGTTTAAGGTATAAAAAGAATTGATATCTGCCTTATATTTATCAAAAGTAAAGTATAAATTTAGAGTAGATTCTTCTGCATCAATAGTCTATTTTTCGTTTATTTCGAAAAATCAACCTAACGATTTCCCCAGTTAGTAAGAATAATATTAACTTATTTCTAAGCCAGAGAAAAAATTCTAAATGCAGTTATTTATAAATAATAATTAAATATTCCAAATAAACATTCTGTAGTAATTTTTTGATTTTCCACCAAATTAAAATCTAACAGAAATTTATAACAATTAGTAATGCAAATGGAGAGCGATCGATAGAATGACCACAAGCCACATTTAAATGAGCTGCTACCTTATTTATTTAAAATGATGCAGTAAGAGAATTGGATTATAAAAAAAAAATATGGAAATGTTCTTTCAATTAAATTAAACAGTGACATTTAATATTTTGATATTGTTACGTTTTTAGCGTAGCGGGTTCGGATTGAATGGACTTTATTTGAGGACAGCACAAACAAATTTATTTACAGATATTTACAGGATGACTTGATAAAGTAAAACTTCAGATAAACACAATCCAGCAGTCAACAGTCACTTACAGCGTAAATGCAAGCCTTACGCACAATGAACACAGACGGCAAAACAGCTATCGTATAGCACAGCAAACAGTAAATCGCAGCGAGCTCAATAATAGAACGTTAACAGCAAACGTAAACATAGCTCACTAATAACAAGAGAGAAAAGTAATCCGCTAGTCCAGCTAGACGCTTCTCTTCCGAGAGGAGAAAGCTCTCAACTAAATAACTGACTGCCAGGTTACGGCAACCCGTCCCTTATATAGCCGACTGAGCACGGGCCCAAAAGCACGCGGAGCAACGCGCCGCTTCATGAAGGATCCAGCGGATACCAGACTATTCCTTTCTCCAAACCAACTCGGCTGGCGCGAAGCTCCTTGTGAAGCGTCGCCAACGTTTTCTCCTTCAGAGACCGTTTCTCCCGCTTGTAACAATAACTTTCAATATTTGTTTCTGCTTTTATTAACTTTTAAAGCCAATTCTTTATTGCTATTTTAAAAATATCCTTTTAAAGATTCTCAGTATTTACCTTTGTCACCATCCAAAATTTAATTTTCCCTTTATTGTTTAGCACTAAAATTCCAATAAATATCATTCATAAATGCTAATTAAATGTTACTTTTATTTTCTTCAGAAATTATGTTAGAAGACTGAATTAAGTGTCCAAATACATTTAAAATAAATTTCTGTTTTAAATATATTATACAGAAAACCGCTGATTTGTTTTGAAATTCATATAACATGTAATTACATTACTTTATGCATATAATAAAGTAATGTAATTACATTACTTTATTAATGGAGGGAGGCGAGGATAAAGTCTTACGAGTGACGAAAGTCAATAAACTTGGTTTTTTAATGGCTTAAAAAAATAGGGAATGATCCTTTCTTCCTGATTCTTGGGCCTGATACCCATCATAAAAGGATATACGATATCGGTTAGACTTAAACTGAAATCCTAACGCTAGCGATACTTAATTTGTTACAGCCAGCCAATCCTGGCCAGCTATTCGACAGGGAATAATGGTTACATTTCATTTCAGTTAAATCATTCAGATTGAACTGATTATGATTCCTTTAAATTGTCTTCATTATTATACTTCATGATTATGATTCCTTTAAATTGTCAGACGCTAAAATGTACTGTTTTAATTGTCTTTTACATATTCTTTTTACTGTATACATGAAGGACTCTTACAATACAGTACTTACCTATTGATTTTCCCAAAAAAAAGAGCAAAACACAGTACATATATAAGTTAAGTACTAACATAAATCTGTTTGGATTTTAGTTATGTTTTCCATAAATTTATATGGATGATAATGTAAATGGAAACTTTTTCTAATTATTTTTTAAATTCTTCCATATACTCTAATTCTCTCAGAATTGAAAGTCTTTCCTAAAACTTTTAACCTACTGGGTTATTTTTTCACAAATGCACTCACACTCCATAATCCTCATTTATATTTTGGGGTTATAATTTTAAATTTCTGAAATTTTATTCAGACTTCTTCAACTGTAAGCATTTTATCTAAAGATTAAGTTAATATTTTAATTGCATATTTAAACTGAATCCATTATTAATACTTTTTAAATAAAAATTTATGTTATTCATGTAACAAATTAATTTTTCAAGACATTAGATTTTGAATTAGGGATTTATCAAAACTATGTAATTTAGTACACCAAAGGCATAAATGTTTTCTATAAGTATAAATGAAAAAAAGCAGAAATTTTCTAAATTAGCATTAAAAAACATAACTTTAAAAATTACTTCATTAATGAAACATAAAATATTATGAAACATTGAAAAATGTAAGCATATTTAAATCATTATGATATAGCAAGCTTCTATAGAAATGATTTGAACATCATTATATTTTAATTATTTTATTGGAAGTGAAAATACGAATATTTTATGACAAGTTATAAATATGATTTTTTTAAAGGTCTGGTAAGTCAATACATTAAGAGAGGTTGTTTATAATTTATCATTGCAATAAATAAATAATATGCATATATCGATTTATTTTAGATACACCAAGATGATGCCAACCTACATTCAAATCAGAATCATTGCTATCACAAGATGATAAAATTGAAAAATTAAATTCATACTCAGAGATATCACAGAACATATAACAAGGCACAAAGCTTATTCAAGTTAAAGTAATTTCTAGACACATTGCAATAAGTATAAAAACTTTATTTAAAAAAATTTCATACTTCATTATACATAACTTAAGGTATTTTGTATCAACAGAAATGTTACAGATAAAATTAGGAAAGTATAAACAAAATGTGAATAATGCCAATTCCATAGTATTCAGAGTTGGTATACACAACTGACAGAAAAAATAAATAGTTCAGAATTATAAACCATGTAACACACGTAAGCATTCACTAATCCACACTGGGCACAGACAGTTAGAAATACAACAGCAGAAAAAAAATGTTCATTCTATAAATTTTTTTAAAAAAAAATCAAAATTTTACAATCTTAATTTTTTTAATGTTCATACTTCATAAATTTAAAATAACTTCTCTAAATTTAAAAAAAAAAAAAGAGTCTAAATTTGTAACAATAGTAAAATAATTACATGAAGCATTTACTGATGAGCCATGATATTATAACAATTCTAAAAAAAAAGAATTAATATTCAGCAGATATAAAAGAAAAGTATGCTCTAACATACACAGATTATCTTTTTTCTCACAACAGCATCTATTGCAATAACAGAAAAAACTCCTATTTATACCATGCCCATTGGACACAAGATCTTCCATCATCTTATTAACTACACATAATAAAGGGTGTGCAGATGAAGAAAAAACATTGCCACCTTCAAGCTATGAAGTACATAGGAGTCTTTTCATGGCCCATGTTTATGTACAAAACATTATCTGATAAAAGAATTGGAGTGAGAAGACATTTTATCAGACAGGACTATAGATTGCAACTCAATCCATAGAAACCTCATTCAATATATTCTAAGATTTAAAAGAAAAAAAACATAATGACTCATCCTTGTATATCATAAGAGAAAACCTACGCATATAAAATATTTGCAATATGAAAAAAAAACTGAATTTTAAATTGAAGAAAAATAATATTTAAAATAAAAAAGCTCATAAGATTTTGATTATAATATTGCTTTCTTTTTACATCTGAAAATAAAGAGTAAAATAAATTATGTATAACATTATAGGAATCTGCAAATATGTCAATCCGCATTAAAAAAGGAACAAGGTATCGGAAATCAATAGCATTTTTCATTTACTACAAAGAGAAAAAAGCTATTTTGTTAGCCCACATTCACAAACAATATTCTTTTATCAATTTTCCAAGCGCATACATTAATGAGTAAAAAAAGAGTTACATAAGTAACAGCCTAAATTACATATTAAGATTGAATTCTAACTTTCGTCTATAATAAAATTACATATTTTCGTTTGAAAAAAAATAAAAGCTGCCTGAAGGACAATACTGTTTGGGTAATTTTCTACCATTTGATAATATAATAACAGAATTTCACAAACTCCATTCAATGTGCTCTGAGAAGAAAACGAGTTTGAAAAAACTTGGCAATGATTACAGAAAACTGGTAAAATACTTCAAACATACATTCAAAATAAAAATAAAAAATTTCAATACAGAAAAATGTGATTTGGAGCTAAAAAAAGGGGAAGCATGTCAATTACCCCGTTCAGATTAAATACCTTTCATTTTCGAAGAAATAATCGTGATTTTTCAAGATTACTAATTCATTTTTGCATTCTCTTCATATTAATTAGTTATAGAGATTAAATGCTAACACTGCTTTCAAGAAATATTTCAATTTTTCTAAAAGTCGTCCATTGTGCGACATGTTGAAATATTTTCTATTTTTTACTTCCTCATTTTCTGATGTATTTTAAAGCCAATAATTTCTGCATAAATACAATGCTGGCTGCTCAGCTAATGCTAGGCCATTTCAATATTATAATGGTGGATAAAATCTGACATCTATCATTGAAAACTTATAACTGTTTAAGCAAAAACCTAATTCAAAAACTAATACAGTTTTCTAAAAGTATTCATTTAAAAATTGCAAGAGAAATTTTCACAAATACTCCAAATAAGTTATACACAAATATATTTAAAATAATCTACTGATATTGATGTTTTGTATAAATTCCATATAGTGAGTTTCTAAACTAATAGAAATACTGAATTTAACCAGTAAATACGTGACCTACAAAATTATTCATTTAAAGCAGCTTTTAAAAAATTTGTATCAGTTAGCTAAACCTAACGAAGAATAGTTTGTGTAAAGCCCCACAAAATGGAAAGATGGAAATTTAATACAAGAAACAAAAAATATAGATAAATATAAAAATAACAATTACAATATAGTTTCCCTTGTCCTTATAAAAACACCATCTTATAAGGAATTTGTAACTGAATAACTGTTGAAAAACCTCCACTCTACAAAGTAGATTCAAATCACAAGCTGCCCAAACAAGAAATGGTCAAATGAAATGAGATGAGATTTAAGGTCTTAGTAAAATAAAGACATAATAAGCAAAATCTAAAATATGTTAAATTATTATTTGTATCATAAAGTAAACAAAATAATATGACAAAATACAACTATGAACTTCAAGTTGCCAAAATTTTGAACAACAACTTAAGAAGCTAGGGTGAAAAAAAAAGTAATATATCTGTAGACACAATAAAAATTATTCAAATAAAAGTACAGTTCATATTACACATTTGTCCAATACTGATTTTTCAGATTAAGTTTCAGCAATGCATGAGAAGTCAATAATGGCAAAGCAAATTTTTATTGCCAATGCCATATATATTAGTGGAAAATACAAAAAAATGCAAATCTAAACCAGAGAATGTCTTAATGGAAATGTTAACAAAAATATGCAAACTAACTAACTGGTATGTAGCCAATTATACATTTTTTCGACACTTATTGGCTTTTTGGAAAGACCATTAACATTTCTTATAATATTACATGTAAAGTGATACAACAAATTTTGAAATACAAAATACCATAAACAATGTTCTACCAAGATAGTTCCACATAATGCCCACCACTAAAGAATACTTAAGGAGTTAAAGGTTATATTATCTATTTCCTAAAATTTCACAGTTCATACTCACGACATTTAGAGAAAATATATATATATCGATTTCATGAGTTGAAAATTAAAATGACGGAAGTACTTCACTTCACAAAAGAAAAGGAGATTAAAAAAAAGACAACTATGCAATAACATCAATAGAATGATAGATGAAAATATAAAGTAAACGATTCAATTAAAACTTCAAATATTTAGCAAATTTTTCTTTAAAAAAGACAATAATAAGTATATATAAAACCACAAAAAATGTACTTTAAATGCTCGCAAATGTTTCAGAGCATCAGCACTGAAATCTATAAACAGATCAAACATGGCTAAAACTGCCACACATCCATTAAAAAAATGCTTCCTACTTTAATTCTGTTAAACATTTAACAGAACATTACTGCTAGTGAAATAGTATATTGTAACAACAAAAACACCAACTTTTAACTACAGCACACAGAAAATGTCTTAATATTTTTATAAAAATATATAACGGCTATCACTATAAGTTAATGATGTAATAAAATGCTGCACAGTTCATAAATAATAATTACATCTGAATATTTCATGTATTATAAAAAATCAATTCATAACTTCTAAATAAATATAGAAAATTATTTCTTTGCAAATCTTACATATGCATATACTGATTTTCGGTCGTTGTGTCACTCACATAAACTGTAGTTAAATGCTACGTAGATTCATAAATAACCATATTTGCATAGTTCATATGTCACAAAAATCGATTCTTATTTTCTAACTTAAAAATAGAAAACAATTTCTTTGCATATTTTACATTTAAAGCATTTTGCATAGCTTAACGTTGGTCGTTGTTTCATTCGCATAAGCCGAAGTGAACTGCTGCATAGTTCACAAATAGCATTTGAATCTATTATGAAAATCGTTTCATAACATCTCACTTAAAAAGTAAATTATTTCTTTGCACATCCTACATTCAACACATTATGCAGATGGATTTTTGTCGTTGTTTCATTCATATAAGCTGTAGTAAAAAGTTGCAGATTCATAAATAACAATCACATTTAAACCTTTCATGAATTATGAGAAGCAATTCTTAATTCGTAACTTAAAATAAAAATTTAAAAAATATATATTACTTAGCACATCCTGCATTTGACACATGTATACAGAGGTTTTGAATGTTATTTCTTTTTCATGGAAGTTAAATACACCTAATGCATTAACAATGAGTTGGTCAAATATTTTAAAGTTGAAAATTTCAGCTATATATGCATTCTCATGAGTCAAGAGATAACCCGTAATAAAATGTTTATTACAACATTCATGATTTCAATTAGCACATCTTGCAGTGGAGAGTAGTACAATATTGGTAGACATAAATGAGCACATTACTTAACACATTTAATAGTTTAGAATGGGAATAGAAACGATGAAATTGCTAGCATTCATGCTAACAAGGTTTTAATGCATAGTACAAGTTAGTGAGCGATAGTACACTATGTGTACACAGTTTTATGTTCTACAATGGCATTATACTATCAATAAATTTTGCTTACAAGACAATGTCTTAAAAATTCCAATTCCAGAGAAATTATCATTATTTTTTAATCTGACAATAACTGAATTGTGAAGAATCTGAACTTCCTTTTTATATGTCACTAACCGCAAATATTTTTATCTTATCAATACTTTAAAATTTGACAACTTTTTAGACACATGAATATTCTGAGAATTTTGTCATTGAAAGTCTACAAAAATCACCTAAATTTTCATTAAATACAAATGGTGAGGAAAACTTCAGAAATATATTCAAACAAATATTTAGAAGCAATTTGTAAAACAAAAAAAAATTATTCGCTGACTTTGCTAATTATTAAAAATAGAGATACGCATTCTACTACATTTCTACAAAAGGAAAAACTATCGTAGTAGCAGCAAGTAGAACATAATGTTAAAATCGCATTTCTAGATTGTAAAAGAAATTTAAAATTAAATTTTTATTCAGCCTTACAACGTTATGATTTAAAGAAAATGGGAATCGCATAAGGTGCATTTTAAAGAAATTTCTCTAGGATATACGACATATAAAAACAAATGCTTAAAAACACATTGACAATTAACAGTTTGACTTTAAAAGCCCACAAAATTGAGTATACTGATTTCAATTTAAATTTATCTTCAAACTTGAAGAAAATGAGGGGAAGGGGTACTTGAGAATATAATTCTAAATGCAGCTCGACAGCGATATAACGAAATCAAAATAGAATAAATTGCACAAAAATCGATTAAAAGGCACAATTCAACAAAAAAAATTCAAATAAAATTATGTCATACAAAATTAAAATTCATGAACCTCTTGTCCACATTAACCAAAAGAAAATGAAACAGCTTTTGAAATTTACCTGAAAGAGCAGCTTATGTAATAATAATTAAGCGTCTCAAGTAGTATAAAAATGTTTCAAATATAAACAAATACAAAATAACTACAAGTAAAACCACAGTGTCTAAAACTGATAGTTTCATTTACCATTACATAATAAGTTAAGTACAAACAGAACAAATAAAAGCTGAATAATACACTTATAAACAATTGCAATAAAAATGGCAGGAATCTGAAGGGAGGAAATGCAAATTTTCAATTAGTTAAATGTATTTTTGGCGATTAAAAATGATATGACTGAGATACTTGAAAGAATACCTATATACACAGTAGGATGAAGCTAAAACACAATTGAACACTTAGTGTAAGTATAAAAATATCTCCGATCAAAATTTTCAATACGTACTAACAATTCTTTAAAGTAACTGTCATATGTATTGATAATGATACGTATATACGAAGAATATTAGAAAAAAATATTAGCTTAGAGCCCATTTTGTGAAAATTACTAATATTAAAATGTTGAATGAAAAATATACTAAATTTCCTGAAGATGTGGTGGCAGGTGTTTGATATGAAGGAGGTACTTTATCAGTTGGTAAAGCTCTTGGCACACTGAAAAATAAATCTTCAAAATCTTCAGCTGTGGCTATATGCCCAAAGCCACTGCCACTGCCGCTACCACTAGATGAATCAGCTAGAATATCAGAAAAGGAGAATTTCAATTATTCAGTATAACTCAATAATTACACACATTATAAAAATTTCTAAGTATGTGAATAGAAGAAAAGCGAAATTGCTAATACATGGAATACAATTTTTTTTAAAAGTACGACCGAGAAATTCATTATCTATTTTATCATTTGAATTCATGCCTAGCTCCCATTTAAAAATAATCACAGTTCTTATACCAGAGAACTCTAGCACATAAAATAAGGCCAAAATTTTTTCGAAATAGAGCAATACTCTATTGAATGAGTGCGTATTAATCTATTTGTCTAAGTCTACATCAGCTTTAAAGGAAAAGGGGAAGATTTCGGTTTAAGGTTATTTTATAACTGGTTAAAAGGCAACTACCTTTCTATTCTACAGAGATTTTAATTAACAAGTTATTTTTAACACATGGTCAATGAATTAATTGATTTGGTGAATAAAAGATGAAAAAGGGAGCTATCAAATGTACAAGATATAGACTGCAAACTACCTCTATCAAAAAAAAGTAGACTTTGTGTCAAACTAAATAAATAAATAGTCAGTTTATCTATAAAATACAGTATTTCAATTAAATATTACAAAACTATTTAAAATGTGCTTCCAATGAAAAAAAGGTATTTGAAAACTATCAAACAACCACTTTAAATTCTTATTCACTAACAATAGTAAATATATTCTCCAAGGCATAAAGACATTATTTTTATTTCATTCAAAACTTTTATTAAATCTTTGCATTTTTACAATATTTAAAATAAGAATATGATTGATATAAAAAATGTCTGTCCAAAATAAGCAATACGTTTCCTCATGTTTAAACTTTAAGCATTTGTTTATGTTGTTCGAAAGTGCCATTTAAATATATTTTTTTTAAACAGTTGATGTGTCAAGAATCAAAAAGGGATAAAATATTGATAGCTCTTTTTAGGATACTCTAAAATAACTCCTCACATTTTTAAAATTTTTTACTACAAACATGAGCAGTAGTGGTTTATTAACACAAATTCCAGCTGAACTGTAAAAGGCCTTTCTCAAGGGGTAAAATTCGTGGACTTTCCTATAAAATAATGTTTACTTTTCATATAAACATATCAATACTCATAATATTAATGAAAAAATAGCAATATTTTATCTCACAATTATCTTGGAACTTTATTTGTAAAAATAAAAATTGAATTTATTTCAAATAGCATTATAAACAGCAATCAATGCATTAAGACAAAAAGAAAAAGCGAATAATCACAAAATATTTCAAATGGCCTAAAAATTATTTATGTGTAAATTTATACATTTTTATTTAGATATAACAAGTGGTGAAATGAAAATAAATAAGCATATCATCAAATGCTTATGCAAATCTCCCTGCATCACAAAACATGTAACATAATGTATACATTTAATAAAAAAATAAACCATTATGCAAAATATCTTAAATCCAGTAAAGGAAAAATATAAGAAATACATGCAATTTAGAATAAAAATAAAATGTAAATGAAACGAATGAGTATTAAACATTTAAATCCTTATTACCATAGGGCATAGAAATAGTAACAAATTTAGTTTACAATATAGATTGATTACTAAAAATTTCATATTATCAACAAAATAAATTAAAAGAATTTATGGCATACCACTCTAATTTTTAACTGGATATGACAGATATATTTGAATATCTAAAAATTATTACCTGAATCTTCCCATTCAACATCTAGACCTTTATAAGCATGTGATAGTTTGGTACTTATGAGGTTCAAGGTCAATATTTGCTGATTTATTATTGGATTCTCACTAGGTTCTTTAGAATCTTTGAAGGGAAGAAGATGCTTAATAGAAGCATTTACATTCCTATAAAAATTTAAACACTCTTAATAAAAGGAATACTAATTTCTATTGATAAAAATGATGAAAGAAAGACATTTCTATGTTAAATAAAGAATTTTTGTGTTTTTCAAACATGAAGTTACTTAATAAACAATTACATACTACAAATAAAGAATATAATTTACATATTAATACCCAGACCTAAGGGTAATTTCTCACAAACAGTTCTTAATGTACAATAAAGTATTCTCTCTTTAAGTATGATACAGCATTAAAAATAATTCCATTTCCAATTTGTTTATAATTACAAGTCAATTAAAAAACATAAACTCAAAATCCTGCTCCCTTTAATATATCAACATGCGATATCTTTAATTTATTTGTTCTCTTAACGTGAAACAATTTTAAAAAAATAAAAGCATTCATACTCTCATTTACAGATAAAGCAGTTCCACTTCAGCTTTATAAAAGTCAAGTAATTTTTTACTTTTTAGGAATCCAGAAAGCTGTAAAAAAAATTTTTTTTAATCTAGAGATTGCCCAGTTTTTAATTTTAAAAAATTGGTTTGCATTTCTTTATTTATTTTATGATTTCACTTCACCCATGCACAGCATTTCAATAAAAATATTCATAATCCAGATCTTCTTTAAATATTATCTGAAGTTCCTAAATGAATTACACATAGTTTCAAAAAATATATAAATTATGATTTCAATAAAATTATATTAGGTTTTAACGATAGAAACGCTTTTAAGATGTGTGTCAACATTTTTACTAAGCATTATCTTCTGTATTAGATATAGAAGACCTGACAGGAAATTTTTTATTACTCCCATTGGATAGAAAAAACTAAATATTACTTTGATTTAATAAGAAAAAGTACTGTTTATTTGAGAGTAATATTCTTATTTATAATTTTAAGAATTTCAATATGTAGCTTTTCAATAATGATTTTAAAGAAAAAATTAATTAAATACAGTTAAAGATTCAGAAAAATACAGCATTCCCTCACCCTTTTCCCCCCATATAATAACCTTATTCAGTACAAACTAGAAAAATATTTAAAATTTAAATTTCCTCATTTTTTTTCCAACTTGAAATATCAAACTAATGCATATAAATAATAAAATTTATAAATATAATAGATTTTTAACAATGATGTCATCCATGCTCTAATACATTATATTTTGTTAAAATACACAACATTAACATATAAAAAACATATTTACTTTGTTTCAGCATTGCCATCCCAACAGCCCTGTGATCCTTCTTCCATTAAAGAATGGCTGCACATTTTTAAAGGAAGTTCTTGCCAAAATTTCTTAATTCGTTTGGTCTTCTTTTTAAGATTATCAACCAATCTTTCAATACTTGTGCCTGCAGCAGTAGTTGGCCGAGCACCATGATTATGCAAGAATTTAAGCTTTTCTAATGGAATTTCCTGATCAGAAAGATCACGTTTCCCTAGGCGAGGTTTTCCACATTTATGAAATAGCTGAAATTTTTTTAAAAACAATTAAGTACTGATTATCAAGTAAAAAACTAACATCAGATATAATGAAATAAAAATAAATAGTAGATAAACAGCAATGTACAATATATCTTCCAAAATAATATTAAAATTTCAGAAAGTACATTTTAAAAGTTGAAAATAACTTTTACAAAATTGAAACTACCAGTTACTACAGAAAAACATGAGACACCAACCAGATATAATACATGCTAATATCAACATCTTCAGATGTCTTTAATTTATACTTTAAATCTATGCATGATAACAACAATAAATAAAAATGCCTCATTTATAAGTCACAAGCCATTCTAATAATAATATACTTCAAAGACAGTTGGAATTAATAGTGACTCATCAGAAGTTAGAGATGTTGTAAAAAATATATTTATCAAAAGACCAAAATTTTTTAAAAAATTTAAAAAAGGGGCTTTACTTATGAGAAGCCTAATTTATTTTTTTTTAATTTTAAATCTATATGTGAATTTTGTTGCATTTTAAACATATTACATAAACCAGTAGTTTTATTAACAGAAAATTATTTGAATGTTGAAGAAATAAATCAACAAATATAAGTATTGTGGCGTTTTCTTCATCAGATAACATCTCTTGGACTGCAAGTGCACTTTTGGTCTAATGGTTATGCTTCTACAAACACTAATGTTGCAAGTTCGCACTCTCGGGCAATTCGCTTCCACTAAACCCGCGACATTGAATAAGCAACCTTGATTTTCCATATTTAATAAGAGTTAAAAATTAATTACATCGCTACTGTGATAGAAAAACGTCATTATTTAGGAAACTGATTGCAACGATCTCACAGGAGCGTTGGATTGTACAGTAGAGGGTAGATAATTGATAAACAAACAGCTACTATAGAAGCTGAAAGCTCAGATCAAAATTTTTTAAACTACTACAATATAATGGAAAAACACTGTCTGTTAAAAAAAGGTTTCAAATTTAAGCCAAAATATGCTGTAATGAGAAACATATTCTAGCTATAAAGCAAGGAATAAAATAAATAAACGCATATAAATAGACAATAGTATATGAAAAAGAAATTATATGTTAATCAACTGTCATTGAATAATTAGAGGAATTTGTTTTTATGGAATGATTTTACTTTTCATACAGATTATTTCATATGGATATGTTAATAATATACATTCTTTATTACATAACGTTTTTAAAATGATTACTTTCCTTGCCATTAATAGGATCAATGAGTTCTTGCCATTGGTAAGTTAAAATTCGCATGCACAATTAGACCTCGATTTAGCACTATTTGTCAGTTTCACATATCTCAAATTGCTTCAAATTAAAACTGTAGTCCTTTTCTGTCAAAATCAAATTCAGGCAAAAATATTTTATATGAACAATTTATCTTTAAATAAAAAAAGTAAGCTAAAATCTGCCAAATTTTTATAAAGACATCATATTATGTTCATTTTAAATTCTATGTGTATGAATCTATTACTTTTTTCAACTTTATCTGTTCTTTATATAAATCTACTGAAAGCTCTAAATTTTAGTGACTTTAAATTAAAGACACCAACATTGTTATAATAATTCCTTGCACTTCATTCGCTTTACTAAACAACTTGTAGAAATCAAAGCTTTCTCTATAAAAAAAAGTAAATCAAATTGTTCAACTCATGTTTCACAATCATTTAAAAAGACTGAACCACTGAAGATGGGTAGTGGAGTAGATACTCCATAGTCTGTTATATATAGATTAACTAAATATATTACCACAAAAAGAAATGGCAAAAAAATTATTTTGGCAGCATACAAAAGTTTTTTCAAAGTAATATTAAATCTGCTTAAAATATGAAAAACCAACCTTTTTAGATATTGCAACTCCATTCTCTTGAAAGTTCATGATTGCTTCAGAAATCTTTATATCAATAGGTTCCAAAACTGACTCAATGTTATAAGAGTTTTCAAGTCGTGATACAAGATTGATAAGGGAATCTATATTCAAAAGAATTATTTTTTTAAGTTAACACTTTCAAGATAAGAAACAAATGAACACACTACTCAATACAACACTCAACACAAGAAAAGATTAATGACCTCTTATATTTCAAAAATTTAAAAAAATGTATTACAAAAAAAATTAAAGCTTTAAAATAAATTACTAACTATGCAACCTATTACACAGACGTCTTAAAAAATAATTTCATTTCCGGTCACAAATGTATTTATATCTCTGAATGCCAAAATCTTAGAACTCAATATAGTAGCAGAAAAACAAAATGAACATTTCCGAGCTTTATAATATCAGAAAATAATTGAAAGAAAATAGTTTTGTCTCAACCATTTACACTTACCAATAAAAGAACTCCATTCACTTCCAAAAGCAATATGATTGTTTAAGCAATTATTCAAAACATACAAGCAATACGGTGAACATGGTTTCAGATCTGGCAAGCCATGACAATGAGGGCAATAAGCCATTTTCATCAAAGCACGACTACATTCTGGAGTAGGGCCCACCTAAACATTAAAAAAAAAGTTATGAATGCATGTTTCTGTTATTATGTCTTTTCCTTATTTAACAACTACACACACACACACACTTCCAAAAGTTCAGTACGAAGATGAAAATGCTAATTTCCGGAAGCCAATCAGAATTGAAGAGGATGCAATTCACTGCAGAGGTAGATAGAAGTATGCAAATATGTTAGGTAATATCCAATCGCGCTTTCATGTGAAGAAATATGCAAAAAGGGCAGTCTTATAAGAAAACAGATTTATGAAGAGTTACAAGTTGATTGTAAGTGCTGATAGAAGGTGTTTAAAACTTTCGTACAATTTGTTTTCAAGACATGCGTGTTTCTATGACTTTATCTAGCTTCCAGAAGACGAATGGAAGATTCTGGGCCCTGGCATGCTCTGGGTCGCATTGAAGCAGGGCAGTCGATCAAAGATGTTGTTCTTTTCTTCAGCGTCTATCATTCTGCAATTTCACGTTTATGGACATAATTCCAAACCACACAGACAGTTGTCCGAAGGCCCGTAGCCGGTCGCCCAAGAGTTACAACCCCGCGGAAGATCGATATATTGCTACTGTAGCCAAGCGGAATCGCAGAGCGACCACCGCACGTGTGACATCTATGGTTCCAGAGTTCATTGGTAAGGCGAAATCTGCAGCTACTGTACGCCGAAGATTACATATGAGTGGAATGTACGTCCGGGTACCTCGAGTTTGTGTTCCTTTAACCGTCCAACTAAGAGGGGCACGATTGAAGTGGAGCCGGGAACATGTCAATTGGACTGTGTCTGACTGGGGCAATGTCATGTTTATTGATGAGTCAAGATTTGCTCTGCAACCAGATGACAAGCGTATAAGGATATGGCGTGAACAAGGAATACGAAATTGGCCCCAAAACACCACCGAAAATCACGTATTCCGAGGCGGAAGCATTATGGTGTGGGCAGGGATTTCATTAGGACACCGCACTGACCTGCACATCTTTAAACGGGGTTCTGTGACGACTGCCCGGTACCGAGATGAAGTCCTAGAACCCACTGTGCGATTGTACACTGCAGTAGTTGGCCCTACTTTTGCTTTAATGGACGATAACGCACGCCTCCATAGGGCTCACATCGTCGATGACTACCTGGAGAGTGAAGTGACTGCACGTATGGCGTGACCAGCATATTCGGCCGACCTTAATCCCATTGAAAATCTTTGTGATGCTCTCGGCCGTGCTGTATCTTCGCGTTTCTCATCTCCAGCCACTTTTATTGAGCTGGAAACTGCTCTACAAGAAGAATGGCGATTGTTCAATTCTGCGATGGTTGACTACCTAACTGAAAGCATGGTCACAAGTTGTAGACTTTGTGTGCAGTTGAGAAGAGATCACATACCCTATTAATGACCTTTTTTTTCATTTTATGCTGTTTATTTTCACTTTATACATAATTCTGTTTAAGTCTCCAGTATGTCATTATCTGATAACTTACAAAAATTTAACATTGTTTTCATTTCTGTATATAATTATTGATTTTGTTTTATGCAGTATTTGTTGATTTTTTTGCATTTTACATCTTTGTTCTTAATTTTTGGGAGTATATATATATATATATATATATATAGCAAATTAGGAATTTTTTTTAATTTCATGTTATATCTATTATAAAATATGTTACTAATCTCTAAAGTGTTTTTTTTTATTTGCCAAATCTAATATTTCACTTTTTTACATTGCAGTTTTAAATAAAGGGACAAACCAAAATTTATTTAAAGAGAGAAAAGCATTATACAGCATTTTCTTTTAAAAATGAAATTTTGAGGATTTCAAATAATATATTTATATTTTTAAGAGCTTAATGTGAATACAAAAGACAAGAATAATTTAAAAAATACTGAATTAAAGTAATAACTGATAATTTAATACACAAATATAGCTTTAACGTTTCACAAAATGTTAATTGAATCTATCTCTTTCTACGAACACCAATTGCTTTTAAAAACTTTTATAACAATTATTGAATATTTACTGCCATGAAGAGGCTCTCATTTTCATGCACAGTATGATGCTAAACAAAGCATTACATATAAAATGCTGTTGATCTTTGCTTGTATTCATTTATTTATAAATAGCAACTTCAACTGCATTTATCATATATAAATATATAAAAACTGTTATTCTGAAAAAGGGCTAATCCAAAATATAATATTTAATATAACTTCTAAATATACTGGATTATTCCAAAAGTTCTCACAAGTTTCGATTAACTTGTAATTATAACTATAGAGATGCTGAATTACTGTTATTAACCTCTAATATCGAAAAATTTCTAAAAATAAGAGATTTTGCCTATCTTAATATCTGTTCATCATCAACATTGTTTTAAAGTATATATTGGTGTTAGTGCAAACATGGAGATGAAAATTCTAGCATTAAATGCTTTTTCTAGCCAAAAGTTAAGAATACAGCTCAATAAATTATTCGGTAATTCTAGATAGGTTCTAATGATAGCCAGTTCATTAATTCACACTTCTAAACCTATAATCTTATACACACTATCATCACTTAAAGATCCACAGCCACTTGCTTAAACTCCTCATCTGGGTGCCATTTGACTAAGTTATCCTGCCAAAACTTCTATGCAGAAATAAGGATTCTCTTAGAATAGAAAAAGTAAATGATAGGCAATTCCACAGACTGATACTAGAGATACAGACCTATCCTTCATATCCCCTCATCACTCATTCAGTGAAAAATGGTTCCTTAAAGAGGGTCATTTTTTTTAACATAATGTTTTGCTTGTAATGTTAATCAATCATTATGTGAGTTATTCATTAAGTAACGCATGATGATACTTTCAAAATTTTAACAGCAATATCCGCATTTTCTTACATTATGTTTAAGTAAACTGTTCATTTCTGTTTGATCTAAACATCCAAAGATTTAGTTATTTTGCAATCCTAGGTGATAAATGGAAAGTCATCCTCCTTTAATAATGTATGCAATTCTTTTTTATATTTTAATATACTTTGAGCTTTTATTAATGATTAATTTTATCTTATATTTTATAGCATTTGTGAAAAAGTATATGTTTTTATTAATTTATCAGGATTCAAGACTACATAGTTTTCACATATGTACATAATATTATTCAAACAAAAGCTTGATATAATAAATATTGCAATTACTAAATGAAGGTAATGAATAAATTAGGAATCTCACCAATCATACTGACCAATATCTTAAAATCCTCGTAATATTTCCTAATTCATGGACTTTATATTTTTACATATTTATTTAAGTAAATAAGCCAATAAAATTTTTAAAACACACCTATCTACCATAAACAAGATCTTCTTTAATTCGGTGCCCTATGCAACTGACAAGTTTTATGTGCTTAAAATTATTCCTTATTGCTGCCACTCTTAATAAGTTTTAAATTTCCTGTTTATTTTCATTTTATAGTTTGTGCTGCATCTTTTACCAAACTGGAATCTGGCAATCCTGTTTTAATTTAAGTAGAATATGCTGTGTTTGTTTTAAGGATAGAATTTTGTACGTTACATTATTTCATCTTTTTGAAGTATGGATCATTTGATAAATTCAAGTCTACTTCATCTGAAAATACTCTGATAAGTTTCTATCATCATTGTGTAAGTAACCTCATGAATTCTCTTTCTTGTGTGGTGCAAAATAAATTGATTAGGATAAAGAAAGTGATGTTCCGTTATATTAAATTTTGCATATTTTTTAAAACACCAAATACATGATATAATCAATAATACATACCTCCATGATACTTTTTACAACATCTTTTCCAACAGAAAGAGCTTGTACAAAAGTTCGGGTAGCCACAAATGACCTTTTGATATCCAATATTAACTTATTTGGTACATCTCCAAATGGCTTCAGATCATTCATCTGTTCACTTACACACTCTAAATATCGATTATCAAAACGGTGTTGGGCATTCAGTACCTAAAAGAGACAAAGTAATGTTTAAATGCAAGTACTTTATTTTAAATAAGAGTCTTTAAAATCTTATGTGTCCCAAGTTTACTATCATTGTATTAATAACTGTATATTTAAATAAAACAATAGAAATATTAAGCATTTGGAATGAGAGAGGTCTCCTCAAACCTTTATAAATATTATTGGCAAAGTTCGACACTGAATTAAACATACACAATAAAACACAAGCAAACAAATAATACCATATGAATTTATTTGAAAAGGAAATACTAAACTGCAAAATGTAAAATTTAATACTTTAAAAATAAAAAAATAGTCAGTCAACCATTAATTTTACAAAGAAAAAAAAAGATTTTTTTAAATTACTATAGAACCAAAAAGAAAGTACGTTTTTAAAAATAATTTTGAAATATTTCCCTTTTTTTCGATGAAATTCTTTTCTGCCTAGTATATTGTGAAAGTTAACTTTGGAACTAATGTTGGATGCGAGGGAAATCTTAATAACTCTTTAAAAATAACAGAAACTTAATGAACACAACAAAAAAAAAGTCATGGAAATATATTCAATGCATGCAAGGGAAAACTGTTTAGATATATCACTGTTGATATGTACATAAAAGGTTAGGTTGTTTTCAAAAATTAAAATTAATAGTGTATACAAAATTTATTGTACAAGACAAAATGCTACAGTCCAAGTAACAAAAGAAAAAAAAAAGGGGGGGAAATGTAGGGAAATGATGAGCTAAAAAAAGATGTTAAGCAGCAGAATTAATTTTTGGACATAGCAGTTTTATTTTCAAATAATTCCTCCCATGAATTTCAATTCATCTTAAAAAATAATTTTTATACTTTATAACAGCACTTTTTTATTCTAATAAAATATTTTAACATTCACTATGACAAAATATTATATTATGTACACTTTTATCTGCATATTATCACTGTTGTGATATTATGGGAAAATTACAATAGAAGAATTAATCTTTAAATATTAACATCATAATATTTCAAGCCTGAGGCTGAAACACTCTTTTACAACTTTTTTGTAGAAAATTTTCAGCCATTCACAATTTTACATATTCTTCCACCATTCTCCTCCATTAATACTGTGGCAATATTTTTACTATTACATTTCTATTTAAGTAAGCAATTCTCTTAAAATACAATTTTTTAGATAAATTATGAGTAAAATATGCACTTAAACACAACATGGGGGGGGGGGGGGGAATTGGTCTATAAGAACTATTATTTGTGGGTATAGACCACTTGACATACAATGCATTTGAAACACTTGAGGATTTTTTTAAAAAAATGCTTTTTATTATTGGTGAAGTCTAACAGAGAACAATTTCAAGACACACAGAAACATGGACTTTGTCAATCATCAGAGAAAAGATCCAGAGCAGCCTTTTCCACATTGAACAATTAACTTATACCTTTGACTAACGTACATCCATATGGAACTCAGAAAATCACATAATAAGATTTCTCAATTATGTGGAATGCACCCTTAAGATTTGAAGTCATGATGGAATGTTGTACAAAACATTTCAAGAAAAAAAAAATTCAAATAACATTACCACCTAAAATTGCTAGCATTTTCACTTTCCACTAATGTAAAAAATTTAAATTCATTTTCCAACACTTTCAAGAAAAAGTGCAATAAACTCTTTAAATTATAAGCTTATATCATGCTAATATTCCATTAATTTTATATAATATTTTATAATGAGATAAAGAATATATAACCACTTGCATTTATTGTATCTATGGTAAAAATTCCAAGTTTAAAAAGAGGGACAAGATTTAGTTTATTTTAATCGTATTAAACCTGGTTTCAAAGAAATATAAGTGCTATTTTGGGACAGACATAGCAATTTTTACCTGAGTTTCATCTAGGCAGCTTTTAAAGCCTGGTTTTTAGGGTTTTCAGTCAAATTCAACATTCTCTCTTTCAAATAAAAGGAAGTGAACATATCTTGTTGTTTAAGAGAACATATGCCTTATTGTGTTATAATCCTATGTATATTTTTTTTATGAACATATTTCTTAGATTTGACTGAGAACAGTATTTTAAAATAAAAAGGAGGTTCTTTTTGAAAAGTAAATGTATAATGTTTCACAGATAGCAGTTTACACAGAAACAGTATCAAAACATGAATATTATCAGATATTCTCTGCTGAGAGATAATATTTTATATCATTCCTTTTCAGTCTCAATTCCGCAAGCTTAATCTTAAATTTATTTTATTATTTTAAATTTATTTATTTATTTATTAAGAGCCAACTTGAACATTAAATGAAAAAAAGATTATTTTGTCTCCCATTTTTTGATGCATTTGGATTATTCATTTCCTTCTTAATTTATTTGTTACTAGGTGTTATAGAAAAAAATGATGGAAAGAAAAACTTGTAATAAATAGAAAAAAAATCAAAATCTGTTAAAGATGCATTATTTAATTTGATATGATATATTTCACTATTTTTAAATGTATATTGTGTATTGCTTTAATCAATATCATTCTGTTTCTTTTTCAATAAAGTTAAAATTAAACTGAGCAGTAAGAGTTAATAAATATTTGATTGACTGCTAAGAAACAATATTTTATTTTAGGAGATTTTTAATTTTAATTTTACTCCAAACTTTATCCACTAATCGTATAAAGGCAATTTGAAATATCTACTATATGTGTTTCTAATTAGGACTACTTCAAGGATTGCCACTGGAATATGGAAAAAAGAAATCCATGCATTTTCCCTGGATAAGGAAAATAATGACAGGAAACCTGCATAATGTGTTCATATGATAATTATCATAGAATACCAATATACCTTAACTTTTATCAGTGGGAAAAATAAGGGTAAGTAAGCAATAATTTAGCATTACCTAAAATAATGGTATAATTAATGTTTCATTTCAAACATAATATATATATATATTGATCACTTAACAAATGCCCCCTAATTTAAAGACACAAAAAGTCCTCCCTAATTTAAAGACTCCCTTATTATTATTATTTCTGCTTTTCTAAATCTTCATAATACTTCACACACACTATATTTGCATACAGAAGCAAATCTCTCGAGATCGAAAATTTTAAAATATCTGCATAAAAATTCAGGTCACAATACACAGTTAGACCAATAAATGAATCTGCCTTCATATTTTCAACAAGCAAATCCTTGTTGATAGTAAGTCCACTTTCTAAAGCAGAAGCAGCAGTGGACTGTGTTCATTCAAGAATTATTTTTATGGCTTCCCAAAAGTCAAAAAAAAAAAAAAAAAAAACTGTTTAAACTTAAAACCATTAGAAATCAAATTATCTAACAGAATTTCCTAGTTAAATTATTCAAGCCATTCTTTATATTCATTTTAAGGGAAATTCCTAATTGGATCTTAGTATATTCTGAACAAACAGTGAAAATTTATCTTTTTGAATAAAGAATCAATCATTCACTTTTCATCTAAAACTATATTTTTCATTAAATGCATTATCAATGCAAATAAACATTCTAAAATGGAACAGTAGTAAACAACTTTCCATGTTTTAACACTTGTGAATGTTGTTTAGAGTAATTGTGATGTTTTTCTATTATTGTCATTTTTAAAGAGTGACACTTTTTAGAAGAAACAAAACACTAAGAAATTCCCTGTAGTTTTGTGGCATTTAAGAAAAATGTTAAAATCTGCATGTTCCCTATTTTGTAGATGATTTATAAATTCCCGTTTTCTTTAAGATTTTCCAAGTGTTGAGGCAACCTTGACTTCAAGCAAACTATGATTTGCTAGCATCCTTACTTTTGTTTAAAGCTGTGTAGATTCATGGTTTTCTTTTTTAAAAATTAACATAATTCATAAAATTATAATAGAATATAATAAAAAAATTTAAAAAAATTTCAGATCAGAAATTTATTTTAAAAAATGACAAGATAAATATGACATCTGATCAACCTAATGATAGAAAAAAAATTACATAGAAAATGAATAAGTATAATTTCATAAAAGTTACTAAATTTTAAATTTTTAGATATCAGGGGCATAGTAATAGGTCCATAAGAAGAAAAATAACACTGTGTTTGCTTAAGCAACATTTTAACTATTAACTTACAATTGAAATAATACCAAATTAGATTTATATTTGACTACTATACCAGATTAATTTTAAATTAATATTTTTCAATAAAATATCATAAAATAAATTATCTGATAAAACTTACTTACATTTAATTAAAAAAATAAAGAGAAAAAATTGGAAAAATTCTTTTACCTGAAACATTTTTCCATATAACCGATGAAAAAAGTCATCCATTGCATCTTCAAGATCAACACCTCCAGTTGCATAGTATTTTTCTAGATCATCAAACATCGAACTAAACAAATATGCATTCTGCTCATAAAGCTGTCCATAAGTGCGAACAAACATGTCATGGAAACCTCTTCTAGATACTTTCAGGAGTTCACGGAAAAATTCTGTGAAAGAAAATTGATGCACAATTTACACATCCAGTAAATTATGAAAAAAGTGGTATATTGAAAACTTTCTTTCATTTAAATTCATACTTAATTACATAAATATATTTCTCTCTCTTTCAAAACAACAAGTATTCACAATTTTAATACTGAATTAGTTAAAATTCCATTTTACTCAATAAATTAAAATCAATTATTATAACATACAACTTTTTCAGAAAAAAAAAATCTGACAAACCTTTTGCCAAATGGCTTGCACAATAATAATAAAAGCAACTAATGTAAAAAAAAGGAAGGAAGAAAGAAGTAGGAAAAGAGTATGATCTTAACCTTGTTAGTAATATTTGCTATGAGACTGCAAATAAATTGGAATTTTTTTTATGCCTGCTTCTATTAAACAAATTGCAATTTAACAAACATAACACCGCAGTTGAAGATTTTCAAATATAAAACTATAACAGAACTGAATTTTAAATATCTTGAAACAAATTGACTCTGACTTTTAGGGAGGAAAATAAATTGAAGAAGCAATCATTCTGTTTTTAAATACTTTTTACTCTTTAGAATTTCATGGATAAAATTTAGCTTTTTATACAAAGGTTTATTTATTTATTTTGAGTTTAACAATTTTTAGCTTTTGTCAAATTTCTTTGTATGAGTCATAATGAAAGCAAAACAAATATTCATGTAGGTAAACAGAAAACATGAAGGAGAGACCTTAGAAAAAACTTTGAACTTATATAGTTTTTGAAGGGATTTGCAAAACACATTAATTTGATTCTATAGGAAAATTTAAAAGTTCCCACAACTTTTAAGTTACCATAAAAATGAAGTTTGAGTGATAAAGAAATTATTTTCATAGTATAGCTAATTCAAAATTATTATATTTCTATTAAATATGACCGCTGTAGAGAATGAAGATCGCGGTACGAACCTGCGACGCTTGTGCCTGTAGCCGAGTAACATAGCCACTATACCAAAAGTCAAACTTCAGTATCGTAGATGTTATCTGGCTGATAAGGATAACGCTACAGTACTCCCCCACCAGTGAGTCGTCGAAGAAGCGAACTATTTTATATTGAGTTAAGGGAAGTTGCTGCTTGCTCATTAAGTGCGTCTAACGGGTTTTTTTTTTTTTTTTTTTTTTTGCTTACTTGTTTTCGTCAAGTGAGCCTGACGATTTTGCTGCGAGTAGATGGCGCCACGACTGTTGTGAAAGGTTGCGTTGTCAAGGTCACCAATGTAGCGAGTGAAGGTCGCGGTACGAACCTGCGACGATTCGGCCTGTAGCCGAGTAACATAGTCACTACACTAAAAGTTGCCTTCAGTACCGTAGGTGTTATCTGGCTCATAAGGCTAACGCTAAAAAAATTTAAACAACCACAAGAAGACCTCCACATATTATCTCTGGGATTTAACTGCAATCCCACTAAACATATATTTTTGAAAATAAACTAATAGGATACTATTTAATCTTGGGACTGAGCAGAGCTCAAAACTTCCTGTTTGAAAGGAGTACGAATAAGAAACTAAGTGCTTTCTACTTTTTACAAGTGAACAGAAAAAAAAAGATTTGTAGGCTTCTTTGTCCTTATGTATGTTACCCACTCATATTTCTATTTGTTAGCAATCAAGGTACTGGTTACACATTAGATGATTAAATATAACACAGGAATTGAACAACTAACCATCTACTTAAGAGAGAGAAAGATTATTTAAAACAAGGGAAGGGAAATTCTACTTATTATATTTTTTTTAAATGTGGCACAGAACAATATCTTGATGAAGCCTCTATAACAACAGTTAAAATTTACAAAAACCACATTAATATTTAAAACTTTTTTAAAAATTACTTTATAAGGAAATTATTAAAAAATAAAAGAAATCTAATGATCAGAAGGGAAAAAAAGTAATAAGTAGATTGGTGATGTTTACATGAAATTTACATGCTTCATCAGTGAATATATTTCTTTCATTTTTCCACACTTTCACTTATACTTTATTGAGAAATAAGAAGCAATGCATTGATATCTTTGCTTTTGATTCATATTTTGAATACTGCTTACATTTTCAAAGTAATTTAAAGATTAACCATGCAATTAGCTATTGAGTAAAATTAATATAATAACATTTTGAAAAACTTGAATACAGAAAGAAGCAACTTTCCCACATATAAATTATAAACAAAATTAAATTGAAACTTTAAAGAATAAAATTGAACTAAATAGCACTACCAAAACTTTAAATGCTGATTCAAAACAAAATTAAAAGAAAAAATATTGCTTAACAGTTGTTCCGCTGTTCAAAGAATTAAACATATAAATTAATGAATACTTACCATCAAAGCGATGTGTGTGAGTTTCAAAGATATCTTTCAATTCACCAATGGTATTATGTAAAAGTTTATCAAATTCAGCTCGACTATGAGTACTTAATTTATGCTCCATTTCTTCAGTACAGCATGTCAAACCTCTCTCGCAAATTCTCAAATGTTCACCTGCAAGAAAAAAAAGAAGCCCCATGCATTATAATCATTTGTTTCTCCTAAAAAACACAGTTTTAAAGAAAACTAATCAATAAAAATATAGTTTTTATCTATTCATCAACTTTGCTCTTTAAGTGAAAGTTTAAAAGTCTTAATGGTAAATACTGTTCAAAGAATATCAGTTATAAAATTAGTGGTATAAAGCTTAAATTCATAACTAAAAAATAAGTATTATTCACAGTTTAATTTTCCATTATAATTAGACGGATAAGAAAAACACCCAAAACTTTTCGTACATTTTTCTTTTCAGAGTTCGTTCTTTAAAATAATAAAAAAAGTGTATTTCAAATTTTTAAATTCATCACAGCTTCTTGAATTGCTTAGTATTCTTTACCTCTATAACTACTCAAACTAAGAATAAAAAAGCATACATCTGAGAGATGAAACATATATTTTTGTTCTAGTGCAATCAATTTATCGACTGATTTTTGTTTAATTTTTTTAAATTTATAACATTAATAAATCTTGCATAGTCCCAGAATAGCATAACTGTTTTATCAATACTTTGATAAAACAGTTATGTTTGGACAGTTAAACCACTCCAATTTCATAATTATCACACAGTACAAATGGTGCAAAATATTTCATTGACATAGCATTAAATTCCTTTTTTAGAGAACCAGCCATTCGGGAGGGGGAGGGGGTGCAGCGGATGATCAAAAAGTAAAATAATGTTCTGAACAATAATAGTAGGTTGGAAAGAAATTTAGCTGAAAAATTCAACAGGTTTATAAACATACGAAATTAAAAGATACATTATAGTTTATTGTGAGTGTGCAATATAGGGTAAGTTGATATACAGTCATTTACCTCACCAAATAAATTAGGTTACATGTAGTATATTGAAAATTTATACTATAAAATGATTAATATTGTTAGATCTATTTTAAGAAAACATGAGAAAGTCTGTCTTCTGGTATCTAAAATAATTCAGGTGATGAAGTTTCTTCTACTTCAGAAACAACAAATCAAGTTCAACAGAAATCAGTAGTATCAATTCAGAAATTCAATCAAGTTTCAAGTTCAACAAATTACACAATTTTACAATAAAAATGTGTAAGCTGAAATTCTTTGAGGAATTGTGTGCTTATACAAATATGATAGAATCAGAAAATAATGACAAAAATGGCAATAATAAATATAAGTGATTCAAGTTTATGACAAAATATTATAACCAGTAAGTTAAGAGTCTTTTGTGTTAAAATCAGATCTATACAATACAAACAAGTTTTGACTAAGACTACAGCTTTAAAAAAAAATGCCAACTGGTGAAACACAGGTTCCCAACTGGTTATTATTTATTCAAAAATACAAGACTTCATATTTTGTTTTAGTTGCACTATTTTTTTAAACAAAATGAGGCAATGAGCAATCTACATGATTTATAGGTGGCTAGAATAATTGGAGAAAGTTCCTAACTGTAATTCTAGATCATGAGATTTCTATTTGCCACTTCAATTTGTTTATTGCTTGGAAAGAATGATTTAAGTGAAAAAATTTATGTCCGATGATTGATAAAACAAACTAAGTTACTATATATAAGGAAATAGAATGACTTAAAACACTATTTCAGAAATCTATGGGTGTAAATCTATTTTTAGCAAGAGATAATCTTTCATTTCCACGAATCAACGAAATAATAGGAATATCTAATAATGAAATTTTTTTTAAGTATAATTAAACTTTAAGCAAATACAACTCTGCTAATAGATCATACCAACAGAATTAAAAATTCAAAAAATAGAATTATACATGATTTAGCACATAGATCACTAGAACAAATCTTTCTGCACTAAAAAATGAAGTCATTAACGAAATTAAAGACAATATGATAGCACTATAGTACTGGATATTTCCCATAAGAATCAACTTCAGTCATTATTAAAAATGTAAATTTTGAAGAGAAAAGATGAAATATAAATGAGATATTTTATTAAGTTTATCGAAATAACCAATGTAACTGGAGAAAGGGAGCAAAGACTCCACTGAAAAGGTTAAAGGAGTTTGATTTAAATGTTGCAGAAAAAGGAATTTTAGAGGATAGGTATACAGCTATGGTAGTAGCATGGAAGAGAAATATAAAAATGTACAATCTAGAAGAATTGCTCAAAACTCTCAAGCAATTTATGTGCCTTGCCTATCTCATTCTTTTAATTTATTAATTTGTTATGCTGCTTTCAGCAAAATATATAGCTTTTTTTTGGGGGGGGGGGGGAGGATAATGCAACATTTATATCATTTATTTTCTCTATCTATAAAAATGGAGAAATATTACAAAAAAATTTCCCTCAAACCATCATGCAGCACTCCTTAGAAAGCCAAAATAGACTCTATTAAATCGTGTAAACAAACTTTTAATGCTTTAGAAGAATTTATTGATGCAAATAATGATGATACAGTGGTATTGGAAGCTATAAATCTATTGGATTCAATACAAGAAATATCATTTATCTTATGTTTAAGGATATAGTTTGCAAAATTGTCCAAAATTAACACAATCTATAAATTATTTCAAGCAAAACCAATGGTTATTTATTGATTTATTTTATATCTCATAATTTGAATATTTCAGAATGTTTTCATGAAAAAGAAACTTGAAAAAGAAAAAGATTATATTCTGAAATAGCATAAGATGTAGTTATAGGAATTCCAATACAGGAATCATATATTATTTTTTGATACAATTATTGCCCAGATAGAAAATAGAATTAAAAAATCTCAAATCAATCCCTAATAAAAAAATAAAATTTAAAAAAAGACTTTAGGAAAACACAAATTAGAAAAATATGCCGAAAACTTGTAATGTTTTATAGCTATGTAAATGAAAACTAAACCCAAGAAACTAGTTTGCTAGAGGATTAGAATTTGAATGAAAAGGATGAAAATAACACATAAGACATACTGTAATACTTACTAAATAATTATTCTAATATATTATTTCTAAATGTATTAACCGAATTAAAACTTTCTTTATATTGCCAGTTACTATAGCAAGAGCTGAGTGAGTGTTTTTTTCAGCAAATTAAAATTAACAAAGAAATGTCTTTGGTCAAGCTAAGCACAGAACACTTAAATGTACTAGCTATATTAAGTACCAAAACAGAAATGCAAAAAGTTGTAATTTTTCTGAAGTACTTAATAGCAAAATCAAAATCATGCATTAAATTAAAATACAATAGTAATATATGTTCATGTTTGCATTTTTTTTTAATCTAGGGTTCCAATTGGTTTCTTGTACACAGACTCTTTTATAAAGAAGGCTGGCTCTGCTTTTTAATGCTAAATGTGACCAAGGGTAGAAGAGAGAGAGAACTATATGAAATGTGTCATTTAACTCTGCTTCTATATAAATTTGATAGAAATAATGGGTAGAAAATCCCAATTTATTTCAATTATATGTATAAAAATTAATAAATTAATGCAACAATGAGCTACCTTCTACTTAATGACCTCTGCTTCATTTTTACAAATGAAGCATACAGGAGGCTATACCTATCAATGCTTCAAGTTTGAATGGGAATTTTTAAATAACTCGGAAAAGAATTTGGATAAGACAAAGTGATCACAATAAGTAGCAATTAAAATAATTAACTTGTTTTAAATTTTATTTCTTTAATTTTATTAGAACCTTAGTTATTCTAGCAAAACTAACACAAAAGTAAGAAAAAAAAGAAAGAAAGTAAGATTAGGATTAACCTATATTAGGCAGAATGAAACGTTCATACTAGGTAATGAATTTCATCTACACATCCACACCATATAAAGCAACCAGGATTCATTTCAATCCATTCTGTTGAAAAGAAGATAGAAGGTGTCTAAAGGTCTCTAGCTGAAGGGGGTGGGGTGGAGGGGTAATCCATTTTTATAAAAACATACTACTTTAAAAAATACTTTTCTCCATCTCTTAACAATAAGACAAATTTTAAACTTTTTTATTTATCTTATTCTTTTAATAGTATAATAAAGCTTGTTATGTACTGTGAAATTTCTCTAATGTATTGTGAAAATTCTCAGAATTCTTGATTATTTCAGATTGTAATTAAATATACATATATATTATGTAAATCAACCATTTTCAGATATTTCAATAAAATTTTCCAAATAACCATTTTAAATTTAAAACCTTAGTCAAATACTTATAATAAATTAATCATTTTATTATTTAGTTTCCAATTTTGTTATTCTGTTACATTCTTTGGTTCAAAAAAGTGCAGCAAATATAAAAGATTAATATCAAATATTGTAAAAAACACTGTTTTGAATCAATTTTTAAAAAGTTGTTTAATTGTCTTAGCTAGAATAAACTTAATTAATCATTTCAAAAGATTTAATAAAAATTTAATAATTTATTGAGACATGTATTCCAGATTCAAACTAAAGAATTAAAATTATAATCATTCAAAAATTATAAAAATCCATAATTTTATATTAATTATTTTTCATTTAAAATTATTAATAATAAAATAACATTTTTAATTCATTATATGTTAAATATTGAAAAAGAATTTACAAATGTTCATGACAAGAGTTAGAGTAATTTTAGGGCTATACTTTAATGCATCATTTTTAAGAAGTTCAAGATTACATCAATTTTTCTGCAAGCCAATTTCAACACTTATTTCAGGATAAGAACCAAACCCACAATAACTTTTTCATTCATAAATCATGGGATTAGAAAATATAGAAATTAATTTTTAAAAATTTACTAATCTAAATTAATCTGCTGTTATAGGCAGAAATAATTTCCTGTAACTGCACATTTCTTCAGTCTTCAAAATAAATTATATTAGAATTAATAATTTTAAATGCAAGTTTTTATAATAAGTATATAACAATAAAAAATGCAACTAGCCTGTTTTTAAAAGATGCTGATTTCACGAAAAAAGAGTAAAAAAGTTAAGTAAAATTAAAATTTTTGGGAATTAACTCCATAATGTATCCATCCTAATGTTTTACTGAATATCTTAAATATTATAACTACCAATTCACCAAATATAGTATAAACAGTAAAAGGGTATTGGTATTAATAGTTTTTAACACCAATAATTGATATTCAATATAATATAACTCTATGCTTAAAGTAAAAGCTGCTTAATTATATAGAGTTCTTCCTCTAACCTTAAAACATGCAGAAGAATTTTCACTGCAACATTTATCATTGATGGGCTCTCATGTGGCTTTTAATAAGCACCTAACATGACAAATATGCCATTGACTTATTGAATTAAGATTTCATTAGTACTTTAAAAATTATAATTCTAATTACATCATTTTATAACTTCTATTAGATGATCAAGAATTATCCCTAAAATGATTAAAATATTTCAATATTTAAATAATAATGTATAAATATTGCATGTAAATATTTAATATATAAATATTTCACATGTCCTTTTATAAATAAAATATCTCTGTATAATTCCCAATCATTAACAAAATTAACAATACTGAGAAAGGTAATTTGAAGGATTCAAATACACACCTTAAGGATTAACTTAATATCTTAAATTATATATATTAATTTTTTAAATTAACACAAAATGAGTATTGACATTTTTTTTTCACAGATGTAAGTTTCTAAGCCTCCCTCCCTTTATATCTCTACCACCTCTATCTCCCCCCCCTTTTTTTTGATAATCAGACTAAGAGTTAAAACTAAAAATAACATGTAATTTTTTTATTCAAAAAAGTAAAAAAATGTTAAGAAAGCCAAATCAAGTTTTTGAAATACTTATAAATATTATTGTATATTTATTCTAATAACTTAGAATAGATTAACAAAAACATTTAGTAGAACTGTTATAGTTATCATTTAAAATATTTTAAATTTAAGAAAGAAATTAAAGTTGTACATAAAATGTAAAAACAATGTAATTATTACTCATGAAATTATTATTCTTAAGAATTACTCAATATTCCAATGATGAAAAAATTATAACTTACAGAAAAAATTCATGCTCAATTTTAAAAAAATTAATCTTGATTGATAAATTTTTAATTTTTTGAAAAATAGGTAGAAATATATTAATGGCAGTTAATGCACATCACTGGATGTATAAAATTAGGTTTGAGTCTTCCAAGTAAAATTATTAAATTACATTATTTATTCTTTAAGTAAACCTTTTATGTAACCATCAGTAAGCTTTTTAAATTGGTCACAGTTCTTTTATTTATCATTTTTATCTCCCTTAATTAAATTTATTTAATTTCTTGAGACATTTAGTTTCTGAACTAAAATGTTGCAAATACACAGATAAAATATTCAGTGTATAAAATAATTATTCATGAAAATTATACAATTCTATTATACAACAATACATTTTAATAATTCTACATTATTAACAATAACGCAACTACTATAATTTTACATAATTCTGCAACTAACCACCTTACAAAATCAAGCAATTTCTCAGATGTCAATACAAAAATTAGAATTAAATTATAGGTAATCTTTCCACAAATTGAAATATAACTAAACAAAATCCCAAGTGTAATTAACAACAAACATGTTTTGACTTCTATTATAAATATATGATTTTAATTAAATAAACATTTTACAGAGAGATAGAAAGGTTTGCATAGTGAAAATTTACAATGGATTAATTTTTTATGTGTCTGACATAAATCTAAATTGCTCACACAAAATCATATCAATAATGCAATCTGATAACATGAAATTGTTTGAATATTTGAATTCATTTAGTAACCATGACATGAATTAAACTTAACTAGGCTTATAAAATGCCTACTAACAACCACAAAATTTCTCTCAAAATACATAAAGAAAAAAAATACTATGTTACAGCCTTATATCTTAATTGATATCATATGCATGTTCAAAAGGGCACATTCACTTCACCATATGTTAAAAATGTATAAATTGAATATCTTATATTTTGCCTATTAATTACCAGGAACCTTATTACAACAGAATGTGCAGGCTGTATGCATGCAGAAAAGATTAAGAACCATGAACATTTATACATAAATATGTATTTGTCAGTTATGAAAATCTGATATGAAGCATTTTATTTGTTACAGATATATGCAATGGCAGTTACATCTAAAGTATATACTAACTTTAATGAATTGTCAAAGAATTCTACCAATTTCCAAGTAGAAAAAAAATTATAGTCAGCTTACAATTACAAAATGGTAAGTAAGTTCCATTAAGAGGTTCCTAAAAACTTATATTAACTTGCTTTTCGATAGATTTCTTGTCTTTAATAATCTTTAAAAAAAAAAACCTTTTCTGTAATTTTTCTGTGAATTAAAATGGATGAATTGTGAGATTACAAGAATTCCAGTGAATATATTTATCTTGAACAGTTTTTCATAGCAAATGTTTTTCCACCTATCTTAATATGGATTCAAGAATGCATAATATATAAGTTCAATCGTTAATAACGATATTAGAATGAAATAAAATGTGAAGAAACTTAGATTACAGTTTAACACTAAACTCAATATGTTCTCTCAGCCAAAAATGCTCTTCCGAAAGTTTCGTGCAAACTAGAAAATCGCGAGAAATAATATAAAAAAAACTTAATATTTCACATTCTTACCTGATATTGCAGATTTTGGCACATCTCCGTCGTCAAATCCTTTGGTAGTATAAGCATATTTAACGTTTGAACATGATAATGCTTTCACCGCAGCAACTTTAATTAAAAGCAAACTAATGCAAAGAAATGAATAAAGTATCAGTTTCATATTTACAGCTGTGTTGTTTCAGAATTCTAACGTGAAATCATTCTTTTGAGAAACATGAGGTCAATGCATCGCATGTAAATAAAAAAATGTAAATAAAGAAAATTATGAATTACATTATCAACACACAGAAGACTAATCAAACGGAAGCTAGTATTGCCAGATAAAAATCTGCAAATATGAAATTTAACAGCTTTTCGAAAAAGTGAAAAAAGCAGTCAAACTTGAAATTCTGCGCATGCTCATAAGCCACCAAAATGGCAGAAAGGCTATAAAACCTAGTGGACAGCATTCTAGAAACATGAAATAAGTTTTTCTATTATTTTCTTTTCCTGTACATGATTTCAGATTTAACTAACGTTCCTAGATGACTTGTAGAAGATACATAAAATTCTTAAATCTTAAAAAAAAATGCTCTCCAATATGACAAAAGAATTTTAAAATGTTTTTAAAATATTATAAAGGTAATTTACTCATCAAATTGTACAGTTAATTCTTCACAATTTGAAATCAAGTAATATTTTTGTGATACAAACACCATATTATACTGTGTTTTTCGTGCAGTTTTTATAGAATTTAAAATTTTGGGAATCATTCGGTTAGAGGGCTTCAAAAGTGTATCTTTAAATCTAAAGATAAAATGATAAAATCTCAGATGTTGGTAAAAGTTCAAAGAAAATCATCAAAGATCCGACGGGTATGCGGATTTGATGCAAGTCTCAAATTTTCCATCGAGGATCAAACGTTCTCCCTAAAACATGGAAATGAAAATTCCAGAGATCTATAGCCTAAGATGTTATTTTTCATCATCAAGTCATGGCTCAAAATAATCATATTGCCGCTTTAAAATCCAAAATTAATGTAATAAAGTATATAAACTATTATTCATTTTCGGGTTTTGAATCCCTATGAGCTTTTACATGTGCTCTAGGAGGCATTTATTTCGTCAAAAAAAGGGTGGTAGGAGAGATGGAAGGAACTTCAAATAAACAGTGAGGTATTAGATACAAAAGCTGCAATCCTCAGAGATGAAAGGAGGATATATTCATATTTTCATAAAGGTTGGACTGACATTATTCGTGAAATTAGGTGTAACTACTACTATTCTCGTCTATGCCACCACTTAGTGAAATACCATCGTCGAAAACGGCGAGTCTTGAGATCTTGAAACAAACGGTAATCTAATTTTGTTGGCTTAATCCTTTGAGTGCAATTTTTAATAATATTTTTCTCTTAATTTCCTATATAAGTTAAAATATTCTAAACAAAACAAATTTATTCAAACTATTTTTCTTTTTTAAAAATCATTTTTAAGCCAGATGTTTGATCGGATGTGATGGTCATAATCAGAAAGAAACTCTTTTTACTATGTACTACTTAAAACTTATTTCAAGAGATGCATACTATGTATATGTTCCGTTGACACTTAAAAGGTTAAAGTTCAAAGACCGCGAGGAATTATTTGTGCATAATAATTTAGAAAGTAACTTTTATTCCAATATGTTTTTAAGAGAATTCAAATGTAAATTATTACTAGCTATAAGTACATAAAAAATAAGTCTTCTTTAATTAAGATTAATTTATGTATCTAGATGGTTAAGGTAACGCTTAACCCATAATTACTACTAGCTATAAGTACATAAAAAATAAGTCTTCTTTAATTAAGATTAATTTATGTATCTAGATGGTTAAGGTAACGCTTAACCCACTAATCGTGTGTTTCTCCCTCCCTCCCTCTCTCTCTCTCTGTATGTGTGTGTGGGGGGAGATGGGTGCAAATCGGTCTCTTATATGTAACTCTTACATTACATACATCTCTTTATATGGAATTTTTGACCATAAGCTCTAAGATTTTTTTTTTCCGACAAAATTAGTTAATGTTTTAAGCCCAATTTTATCAAGCGCATACTAGCAAGCTTTATGGATTACCCTGGCAAGCTTATGTAATTGAAACACACTTTTGTGTTCGCCGAGATTAGCAGTTTGAGATTCACTCTTTTTTGGAAGCATAGTATTAAAATGTAAGGATAACGCTATCAGATTCATTATTCAATATTTGTTTTGTTATATTTTTATACAGGTTTTCAGGAGAGATAGATGGAAGTGACTGGATGTTAAGGGGACTTTATTGACAAACTTCATAATATTTCTTCTACATTTCCATCATATTTCTTCTATATTTCCATCAATATCATTTCTGAGCCACCTTGAATACTAGGAGAAATCAACGGCATATTAAGATAAGGATGTATTAATGATCCTTTTTCTTATGATGTTTTAAAAATTTGAATTGTATGCTGGTATGATAAGGTACGGAGTGAAAGAACGCATTTTGCATAAATTACAATATCAACTTAAAATATTGGGTTTATAGTTAATTATTGCTCATTCGCATCACGAGGAAATCGGATCACAAATTTTCATCCACCGAATACCTTAATATCCCCTTAAAACTTCATATAATGTCTTAGCCAAAACATGAATTATTACTAGAATAATAGCCATATTTATGCTGTTTAAACTATCATTGGTTACATGCGCTCAGATTGCCTCCTTGAATAAAATGCTTACACATTAAATGCTTGAAAATTTCTTACTTACGATTGTATTCAAGAAATCGTTCATTGAGACTTTTATAGTTATTGTCATTCAAGTTTCTTTACTTTCTAATTAAATAAGATGTTATAGTGTAAAAAAGATGCTTGATTATGAAAACTGTTGTTCAACAAATAAAATTCACAAATGAGTTTTTAACATCAAATGATATAGCTAAGTTGTAAATTTTTTAAGATTTATTTTACAGAAGAAGGTTAGAAATATTTGTAGTGGAAAAATGAATTTACAAATCAGGTACCATTAAGTTCTTTTCTCTTTTCTTAAATCATGATCCAAGAAGATCATACAAATATCTCGCTACTCTATTATCTTACATACAAATTTAATACAAATCGTGATTCAATGAGCAACATTATTCACCCTAATTCATTGAGAAAAAAACTGAATTGTTCACAACCACTAACGATTATATCTGATCATTTTCAGTCCTCGTATGAACATGCGGTGTCACTCTTTATTGCTAGCAAAAAGATTCAGCAGTGTCTTTCTCTTGCAAAATTTCTAGAATTTAGTTAAGTAGTGTTGTTATTTATCAAGTAAAAAATATTTTCTTTGCTTAAAACTTTTGTTCTTCCACCTGCCGAAATTCGAGAAAAAAAAAAGAAGAAAAAACTAAATTTACATTGAATACTGAAATTAGTGTTGACCATTGTATCCAAGAGTTTTTTTTATTCGATGACGCCAATTTTCGTGGTGTATTGTAAACAAAACGCTAAATATGCACAGAAGTAGAACCCTGATAGGGTTATTGTGTGTTCATTCAAAAATTAATGAGATGCACAGGTTTCAGATAAATTCAACCGATTGTATCTGGTTTTAGGTGTTTGGCTATTGCCAATTACGTGTGGCGTTGGTTTGAATTTGGAATTCATAAAGGTTTCAACGCCGTAAAATCCAGATATTTTACTGGAACAGGTTCACTTTATATTATTTTTTCTACCTTTTTCGAATATATGTAGTTTTCTTTTATTTAAGTTTATCAGAAACTTGGCTCATTTTTTCCACGTTTGATGCATTTTTTATTTTATTCGTTTATTTATTTATTTTATCTACCATCAAAAATTGTTAACGGTAAGATAAATCGCAAAGTTACGTTGGTGTTTTACGTTTCTTATAGACCCATCTATCACTCAATTTGTTTGACAGATCAGATCAAAATGACTCTGTAAATCAAATAAATGGTTGAAAAATCAAATTAATTTAAAAAATTAAAATAGTGAAAAGCTAATAAATCCAAAGAGAATTGCTGTAGTCTGAGCAAATATCACGTTGGGTGGTTGTGCATACCTCTAAGAGTTTGATAAAGATTCTTTCTTTATCTAGAAGAAGAGAAATGTTAAAAACATGTATTAGACTTTTGTGGTGAGTAGATAGCTCTCGGTTTATTTTATGAGCAAAATCCCTTCACGAATGTCTTATCTGGTAAAATATTATCTTGAAAGAGAAGATAGAAAGAAAAATCTGAATACCTAAAACACACTGAATATTTAAGCAACTCTCTTATGATAGCAATAACATGTCGCCATATATTTCTGAGACCATTAAGAACTGTATTCCAAAAACCGAGTTCCAGATTAAAGCCATATTACGTTCAGTTTTACAAAATGGACTTGACTTTTTTTGCCTTGATTATCTTTACTAATGACAATGAATAAGTGCTTTGACTTATATGGTATTGATTTCAGTACTTATTTAATTGCATCCACATAAAATTAAATTAAAATGTACCAGTTATTAAAAATGTGAACAATTACTCTTTTATTTTGCAAGATACCTCAGGGGCATAAGTAAGTCACGGTATTCATTTTATTCTCAGAATATCAGCTTTTTGAAGCGTTTAGGGTGTTAGAATATCTTTAAATATATACTTATCACAGTTGGCTCATGAATAAATTGATAAGATAAGTAACTTTTTAATAGAAAAATATGAATATTTGACACGTAGCATGAAAATTTGGAGTGTGAAACCTCGAGTTTTACTCATATTTGAAGAAGAAAGTACTTATTAGGGATTAGAATTATTAGGAACTATTTATTTGGATAAAATCATTAAAAAATAAGCAAATCTCACATTACTTAGTGAGATAAAATGGAATCGTTTTTGAGTAATAGGTCACAAGAACATTAATTCTTAATTCATGAGAAGAGTACAATAGGTGATGATTGTTTAGGTATTCAAATAAGGCTTTTGAAATATAGCACCTTTTGTCATTTCAACAACCATATAATCACAAGTTGACTACTCAGAACCATCCTGAGGCACATGGTTAAATCCGAATGACTGGACTGCCGCGACAGTCATAGAGGGAATTGAAATTGAGTCCTAAGAGCCATTACCGGCCGCGATACAACCCCTTTCGTAGGAAGTACGTTCCGTCTTTGGTTGGGGAATAGCCGATGGTGGCATTTCTGTACCCACCTGGGTGGTGAATAACTGCAAATATCACTTAAGTTATGATAAATGTTGATTATAATTATTGGGATAGTAAAATGTTTTATTTCTTTTATATTATATAAGAAACATATAAGTAATTTTCATAAAAGTATTGAAAGCAAGATACATTAATATTGTGACATCTTGCAGATTGATAAATTGTTTCTTAATCGTTTCGAAAAAAAATTTCATTTAACTTCAAAAAATATCTGTGTTTTTTCAGAAAAGCGGGTAGCAAACTAAGCATACAATATCGTGTTATTAAAAACTTCGAAGCATCTGCTTATGCATTCCATAACATCTGCTTTCTATTTTTTCTTTTCGATTTTTAATATTGAGAGCGTTTGCTGATTTTTTTTAAAAATTTTAGTTGCTTCCTTTAATTTCTGAAAAAATACAGCTTCGATGACGAATGAGCAAATAACAAATAATCCCTCGTTGATAAAATCGAAAAATTTTAATGATTTTAAGATAAAAATAGCCATTTAAATTATTTTTCATCGTTAAAATTTTATGCATAGATATTATAATTTTTAAAAATCAAATTATACTTAGAAACCAAGTACCGTATGAATGAACATGATTATTTTTCTTTTGAAAATTAAATTATAACTTAAGTATTAAAAGAGAGATAATTTATTTTTGCATATGATAATTAGTAACACATTAAATAAAATCATCTGTAAATTGCTAATTTAATTTATGTAATTTCGAATATATATATATATATATATATATATATATATATATATATATATATA
>JAOUZG010050832.1:2039983-2050708 GCA_026289955.1 Argiope argentata
ATATATATATATATATATATATATGATTGTCATATTTCTCAAAGAAATCAAAACAAAATATAATATAAACTGAAATTAATGCTACTGGCAATGGAAAGAATAAATTTGTATCGCCTAAGCAACTATAAAAATTTATTTTAATAATTTGTGTTTCAAAGTTTGGTACTGATTATTTATTCCTATTTTTAATCGTTTTCTAATTAGAAGATTCCTATCTAGAAATATGTATCCAATCAGGATACTTAACCTGAAACAATAAATTATTTGTTTTATTTATATTTTATTCAAATGTTTCATTTCTTTGAACCATACCAAAAAAAAAACAAATTTTGCATTAGAATGCTATCACAAATGCTTGTTTGTTTACTTTCCTACAGATAACTATAATGAGAATCCCAAGGGGTATGCGTATCTATCCTATAGCTATATTTCAACAAACTTACATAAGTATTTTCATAGACCACTTGATTTTTTTAGCTAAACATATATGCTATGCACAATAAAAAATATTTCCTCATGGTATTTTCAAAAATTCTAAAATATCCTGGATATAACAATAACTTGTAGCAGTTGCATTATTCTCGCCTTCTCTTTTGGATATTAGTTAACTTCCCTTTTGGTTACTAGATGGCAGTGCGTGATTACGTCATCACGCGCGCCATCCCATAATGCTTTGCGCTGGTAGCAGGGAGAGATGTAACTCCGTCCTAGGCAGCTGTGTACTGGAATGTCTTTGTGTTACGTGTTGTCTTTGCGTGTTTGTACATAGTGTGTGAGTATGATGATTAAAAGGAAATGTTTCCAACAACATTCGTCTCGTTGCTTCCATGCACGGACACCACATAATCTACATCCCACCACATCTGGCGCCCAACGTAAAATGAGTTCCGATAGAAGTGAAGGTCACCCTGACGATCACTAGGAAATCTTCGCGCCACCCGGCGCTCAACGGAAAATAGTTTTCTAATGAAATGCCAGTGTGTCGTCCCGACAATCTTGTAGCATCTTCGTGCCATCACATTTGGCACACAAAGGAAAATAACTTCTAATGGATGAAAAGTAACGTCGTCTCAACTATCAAAATATTTTCGCTCCATCATATCGGCAACCTACGAAAAGAATTTCGATTTGTGTCGTCCTTACGCAAAATAATTTTTCCCGACCTGGGAATGGTTCCGCATTGTGAAGTGATGAAATAAATGTGAAGTTGTCCCAACAAGCACAAGGAAACTATCCGCCAGCAACAACGGCTGCCATCGTTGATGTCCAAAAGAATACTCAAGTATTCAGTTCAAATCATAACTCGTACAGGACGTCGACCCCTGTACCGAGTATAATTTATTGTGTTTCTCAAGCAAAATCTGCATTTCCTGTGAAAGTGTCCACTTTATCAAATTTACAGCTCCGAAAATTCATTTGTTTTGTTTGGTCGTTTCTGTTCAATTCCAGATAAGTGTATAAACTTTTACATTTTATTTTGTTTGTCAACAGCATCCAGCATTGAATATAACATTACTGCATATTTGATTCTTCCTTATCTGTGAAATGTTTTGCTATTTAATATTTAATAATTTCTAAGTTACTTAAATTAATTAGTTAAGCTATATTTTCTAAGCATATCTATCGTTGCAAATTATATTTTGAAGTATCTGTGTTATTTTTATTTAATCTCATTGATTTGATTTTTTTTATTATTTCATTGAAAGTGCGTAAGAATATATCTTTTAAATAGTAAGGTATTCTATATCATTATGTATTTGCTGTATTTTTGTATTTAATTTAAGAGCTAACTAATTTATTGTAGTTGATATTTCTTTGTCCGGAAGTTAACGTACCAAAACTCTTCTCTCTGTTACTGTGTCCTTGAAGTGGAGACACCAAGTCTCGTACGCTGAGTCACCCCCCTGCAGTGACCCATCTAAACAAGCACTGAATACTTTTTTTTTGTTTTCTTTTCAGATCTTTGGTATTGTAAAAGCTATTCAGATAGATTTATTTCTTTTTCAGTGTAACGATTTTTTTGATAGATTTATTATTTCTTTTTCAGTGTAACGATTTTTTGATAGATTTATTATTATTATTATTGCATTCTAAAAACTAACGGAGATTTTCATTTGTGTTCTACCTATTTAATGATTTTTTTTTGTTGTTGTTGTATGTTCAGGGGAGAAGGTAGATGTGCAACTGTTACTTCGTAATCAAATTTCTAATTTAACTTCCTATTTAATCGAATAATTCGTAGGGAAAATGGCTTTTCTAGCTAAAGGTAAAAAAATTGACCTCTACAATTTAGCATTGGAATTAGGTTTAGATGCAACACCCGAAGATAAGATAATTGTTTTGCATGACAAAATAACGAAATCTGCATTCTTTGCGGAAAATAAACAGTTCGTGACTGATACGTTCAATAACATTATAGATGAACGGAAAAAGTTAGAAGAAAACAGAAAAAAGCTAGAAGAAGAAACTTTGAAAACAGAGAAATTGGCTAAGGAAAGAGCATTTGAGCTTGAGAAGCTTAAGCTCCAAAATTTAAATTTATCAAATTCTAATCAAACTGATTCTATTCCAAAGCGATTTGATTTACAAACAGTCTTACCAACGTTTCGCCCTGAAACAGATGATATTTCATTATTTTTAACTATGTTCGAAAGACAAATGAAACTTTTAAATGTTTCTAATGATTATTGGGTATCTTATTTAATGGGTGTACTCCCAAGTGAGGTAAGTAATTTAATAGCAAGAGAGCCTGAGGAAATATTTAAGGACTATACCCATATCCGTGGTATATTATTACAACGGTTTAAGCTGACAGCTGATCGTTTTCGAATTCTTTTCAGTCGACATCAAAAACGAGATGATTCCACATGGAAAGATTTCTTCTTTGAGCTTCGAACCTACTTTGAAGGTTGGATTAATGAATTGGAAATCGATTCATTTGAGAAATTAAAAGAACTTATGCTTTCTGATCAAATAAAGAAAAGATGTCCTCCGGACTATAAAAATCATTTTTTAGATATTTGGGAAACACTAAATGATCCTGTCTTGTTAGCTGAAAAGCTGGATTTTTATGAAAACATAAAGTCGCCTCATCAAAAATTAGTAAAAACTCCAAAGTCGCAAGAACTCTTTAAACCGAAACTCTCTAAAAATGCTAATGAGCAGAACTTCAAGAAAACCCAATTTGCTAAATATGAGAAATCAATTCCATCGAGTTCTCAGAACATTACTGGTTCTAATTCAAACAGGCCATCCCGACATGTGGAGAATTCTGTTTATTGTTATGACTGTGGAAATCCTGGCTTTATCAAATCTAAGTGTCCAAATTGTTCTTCAAGGAAAGACCATTCACCGGTTAATGCTATACAAATGTTTACCTGTTTTACCTCTCCAGTAGCCTTAATTTCCATAGAAGTATATGAAGCTTCAGGAACAGTTTGTGCTGACACAGGAGCCAATCAATCAATTGGAGGAGAATTGATGTTTAATTTTTTAAAGAAGCGTGGACAGCAGTTCACAGAGATTGACCTTGCTATCTGTCTGGCTGATGGTCAACAATCAACATCAGTTGTTTTGAAAACTACAGTGCCGATCACAGTGCTTGGCCGAACTTTCCTCACTGAATTACATTTTCTCCCACATGCTAAAGGGAATCGCACTCTCCTCGGAGTTGACTTTTTGAGGAAATCAGGAATTGTAATGGATATTAAAAAAAATTCCTGGTATTTTGGGGATAAACCGAACTGCAAAATACCTTTTGCTAAAGATCTCCCCATACCAACAAATAATAGCCCTGTCGAAATCAATAATAGTTATTGTCCGACGAATTCAGTAACTAGTGATAGTTCAGTGCAAAACAATTCTGTTGCACCTGAGACTAATTATCCTTGTTTACGCCAAGAAGAAGGTCAGAATCTTGATGCGAAATCGAGAAATCGCTTAACTGCCTTGCTTAATGAAAATGAAGATATTTTCCGACTAGGGGGAGAGCCAACTCCTTATGTTAAGCATTTTATTGACACAGGTGACCAACCACCAGTTGCATCTGCACCTTACAGACTGTCGTCAAAACAGAAAGAGCTCTTAAATAAAGAAATTGGTGAACTTTTAGCCAATGATGTCATAGAAGAATGCGAATCGCCTTATGCAGCACCGGTAGTTTTAGTCCCAAAGCCTAATGGAAAAATCAGATTGTGCGTAGATTACCGAAAACTAAATTCTATAACCAAACCTGACAAGTATCCACTTCCGGTTATGGATACATTGTTACATGATGCAAGATCCACTGCTTTTATGTCTACTCTTGATTTAAAGTCTGGATATCATCAAATTGAAGTCAATCCTGCTGATAGGGACAAAACTGCATTTGTATGCCCTTTTGGTACTTTTAGATACAAAAGAATGCCTTTTGGTCTCAGAAACGCCCCAGCAACTTTTCAACGACTTATGGACCAGTTCCGAAATGGACTCCCTACAGTTAATATTCTAGTATATTTAGATGATATATTTGTATTGTCAGAAACTTTTGAACAACATATTCAAGACTTGAAGCTGGTTTTCGAAAGACTCCGCAAATTTAAATTATGCGTAAATAGAGAAAAATGTAAATTCTCATGTGCTCGTGTGAAATATTTGGGATTGTGGATAACTTCTAAAGGAATTGAAGTAGACCAAGATAAAGTTGCTGCAATTCAGAACATTCCTTGTCCAAGAAATATTAAACAATTACAATCCTTTTTGCAGACCTGCTCATGGTACAGGAAATTCATCCCGAATTTTTCCGATATTGCTAGACCCCTTAGCAATCTGACAAAAAAGAATACTGTTTGGAAATGGAGTAAACAAGAGCAGCAAGCCTTTCAAACTTTAAAGCAATGTCTGGTAACTCCACCCGTATTGAAGCAAGTTGATCCCACTAAACCTTTTATCATCCGGACGGATGCAAGTGCTTACGCCTTAGGTGCAGTTCTTCTACAGGGAAAAGATCTTGCAGATGAAAGACCAATAGAATATGCCAGTAGACTCTTGAGTTCTGCTGAAAGGAATTATTCGACAACTGAACGAGAAGCTTTGGCTGTTGTTTGGGCCTTGAACAAATTTCGAGGATATATTGAAGGTGCTGATATTACTGTAGCCTCTGATCACCAACCCTTAAAGTGGCTAATGACTTTATCGTCACCCACTGGAAGGTTAGCCAGATGGGCACTTCAAATTCAGTCCTATAACTTGAAAATCGATTATTTTCCAGGCAAATGCAACGTCGTCGCTGACATGCTTTCTCGACCTGAGTGTAATGATAAAGACACTTGTGAATTACGAACTATTGTTATTGATGTCCCATCAAGAACAGCTGCTGAACTTAGAACTGAACAACTGAAAGATCCTGAACTGAAGAAGATCATAGATTGTTTTGAGGATACTGACAAAAGTGTTGATTTTGCAAATTGGACGCAAAGGGGATATGTCTTAAATCAAGGAGTACTCTATCGCTACTCTCCACATTCTGAAGAGGATGAAGCTCAATTGGTTGTCCCATGTCATGAAAGAGAGAACATTTTAAAACTTCACCATGATGCTCCTACAGCTGCTCATTACGGAGCTGATGGAACTTTTTCTCGAATATCATCCAGATATTATTGGACAGGCATGAGGAAATATATTACTGATTATGTCAAGAATTGTGAAGATTGCATAAGATATAAGGCAACGAACCAAAAACCTGCTGGTCTTTTGCAGACACCTGTTCCTGCTCAACGTTTTGAAAGTATAGCTGTAGATCTCTTTGGACCCTTACCAGAATCGAGTGAAGGTATGAAGTGGATCTTCATCGTTGAAGATTGCACAACCAAATGGGTAGAGTTATTCCCATTAAAGCGAGCTACTGCTAAAGAGTGTGCATTAACACTACTTAATGAAGTCTTCTTAAGATATGGATTACCCCGTCGTTTAATAAGTGACAATGGTACACAGTTTGTTAGCGCCATCATGCAACAGTTGTGTTATACATTAAAAATTAATCAAAGTCTAGTTCCTGTTTATCATCCACAGGCAAATCCGGTTGAACGTAAAAACAGAGACTTGAAACCTCGTTTGGCAATCATGGTAGGTAATAACCATACCTTATGGACTGAGAAATTACCATCCATTAGATTTGCATTGAACACTGCAAAATGTGAATCTACAGGTTGCACTGCAGCTTACCTGAACTTTGCCCGAGAATTAAGAACTTTAGATGATGTTACAACTGATCTACGGTCTGTCATTCATAATGATAATTTTGTTCCAGAGTTCACACCTTACTTAAAACGTTTTGAGAGAAACATGTCTCAAATTAAAGAAAATATTGAGAAAAGTCAAGATCGTCGAAAGACATATGCTGATAAATCACGTAAACCGAGCCCTAACTATAAACCTGATGATTTAGTTTGGGTAAAGCTTCACCCGTTAAGTAAAGCGAACCAAAGTAGAACTGCCAAGTTTATGCCAAGGAAAGATGGACCTTATAGAATTTTATCCCAGAAATCACCCTCATCCTTCGTAATAGCTAGTTGCGACAAACCTGATGAACCTTTAGGTGTATACCATGCATCAGCTCTTACACCTTTTAGAAATGCAACACAGAACCAATCTCCTGTGATGCCTTTAAAGAAAAGAGGTCGACCTCCCAAACAAACTCAAACTGGACCTCCCAGGCAACCTTCAAATGTTAATAGCAATCCTGACACAAGTGCCAAAGTATCCAATATCACACCACCTCGCCGGGACGGTTTGAGGCGGTGTAGGGGGAGGATGTAGCAGTTGCATTATTCTCGCCTTCTCTTTTGGATATTAGTTAACTTCCCTTTTCGTTACTAGATGGCAGTGCGTGATTACGTCATCACGCGCGCCATCCCATAATGCTTTGCGCTGGTAGCAGGGAGAGATGTAACTCCGTCCTAGGCAGCTGTGTACTGGAATGTCTTTGTGTTACGTGTTGTCTTTGCGTGTTTGTACATAGTGTGTGAGTATGATGATTAAAAGGAAATGTTTCCAACAACATTCGTCTCGTTGCTTCCATGCACGGACACCACATAATCTACATCCCACCACAAACTAATATTAAAAACTGAAATATAAAACTTTTTGATTTAGACAAAATTCTTGTTTTTAATTGCTTTAAAATAATATGAAAGTTAAAATAATCATTGAACGGATTACGTTGCATCAGAATTAAAGTTTATAAAATTAGAATGTTTCATGTTCTAAAAATGTGATATTTTCGAAAAAAAAAAAAAAAACAACTTTAACTTACTTTACAGGAATGAAATTTTTTTTTCAGTATATTTTATATTTATGTATCTAGATGTAATATTTCTCATATAGTTTCAAAAACTGTTTTAAGATGCACTAAAAGATTCGATAGAATAAGGAACCAATTATTAATATCATCATTAAAAAATTTAAACCAAAGATGCTGAAAATATCTGATATTTTTCAAATAATTTATACACATTTAAAAATATATATTTTTCTTTAACTATTTCAGACATTCAACATCAGAATTTAAATTTACTTACGTTTTGAGAATCATTTAGAAAAGTTAGACAAGAAAATATTAAAAACTAAGCCAGATGAAACATTTAATACACACTTTGAAAATTTTCAAATTCATGAATGTTTAATTTCTTAACATGATAAATGTTTTTTTAATTGCATTTCCTATTCAGTTAATATATAACCACAATAGAATAAAGAGTTTTGATCTAAATAGTAGAAAAACGGTTTTATTGCTGAGTATTTAAAGTACGTAATGTGTGGGCCTCTGTCAATACAAAAGTAGGAATCTATATAAAAGTATCAAAGTGGACAACAAAACAATCATGCATGGTATTATTTCATCTAATCATGGTTTTACATTCCAAAAAGTAAGGACAAAACGTGAGTTTTTTGGCAAGAATGGCGTTAAAAATATACATAAAAACTTCAGTCTTACTAAAGATAATAATTTAACCCTTTGCGATCCGATGTCGAGTGTGACTCGACATAGGACTGTGCATCATTTTAACGTTTTATTTATTTATTTTTCAAATTTAATTGTTAAAAATGCCTACATAATGGTTAATAGATGTAGATTAATATTTCAAAGAAATTCGACTTAAAAGAATTATATATATTTATTTTTCATAGCAATAAACTAATCTTTGTATTTGGTGAATAATTTTGCATCTAATTATCTTTCGAACTACAAAGGGTTAATACATTTATAATATTAAGTGCCATTTTTTTTTCATAGATCGGCTATTTTTATTAAATGCATATTTGAAAATACAGTGTATGCAGCTTAATGGGATCGCGGTTTATGTTATCATTCACTTTATTTAATGAAAATCTTTGGTCAAATTCAAATGTGCATGAAAATATTCGTGTACTATGTAGCCTAACCCTTTGTAGTCCGAAATATAATTAGATGCAAAATTATTCACCTAATACAAAGATTTGTTTATTGCTATGAAAAATAAATATATAGAATTCTTTTAAGTCGAATTTGTTTGAAAAATTAATCTATATCTCTTAAAAATTATGTAGGTGTTTTTTTACAATTAAATCTGAAAAATAAATAAATAAAACGTCAAAATGATTCAGTCTTGAATGTCGATTCACACTCTACATTGGACCTCAAAGGGTTAATGTTATCATGTTTGAAAGAGAGAATTTGCCTATTCTTCCTTTTCAGGCAGGGATTGACGTTCCTAGAATTTCTTACTCTATTTGTAAAGAAACATCTGGTAGTCATTTTTCTTGTGGGGTGGGGCCACATTCTTTTATAGGGATAGAGTGGTCCGGAACTGGTTTAAACGGACACCTCCGCTGCAAAGTCTGGTTTGAAATCTGTTAAAAGCCATAAGCCACGATAAGCTGTTTGCGATTGGATTATGAAAACAAAAGGAATGAAAAGAATTTGATTTGAGTGCAAAAGAGAAATTTGAAGTTTTTAACAGATATGAAAGTTTAACTAAAATGAGTAAAGGCAAAGCCACGACGCAATTAACAATTGACTATTTCATAACCTTCTATTTGTAAAATTTTGAAAAACCTTAAGATTTTTACGATCAAGCTAAGCAATGATTCTGATGGAGATGAATATGTTTAAAAAAATCCTCCAATGAATGGAAAATTTTTGAAAAATGATACGCTGCAATATACAACACTTTTTTTTAACTGTACAAAAACAATCAATATGAAAGAACTGTTAATAAATAATTGGTGATAAGCAAAAAAGGGAATAAATTCTATAATTATAAAATAGTTTATATCAATGTAAAAAATATCAGAAAAATGAAGTTTTTTTTTAAATTTAAAAAAGGAAAAATAAAAACAGAAAGACGTAATGAATTATCAAGAATATATTTGACCAAGCTCGATATGATATGCAGTATATATTAACCCTTTATCTACAGACGGTACTTATAAGTTCTATTTAAATCTGGATTATATTTTCGTAATAGGACTATTTTTGCCGATGGTATTCTAAAACACTTGGAGAATGTAACACAAATAACAAGAATTCAACCCTTTGCACACCGAAAAATAATTAGATGCACCATTATTCACTTAATACAAAGATTTGTTTATAGCTATGAAAAATAAATATACATAGTTCTTTTAAGTCGAATTTCTTTGGAAAATTAATCTACATCTCTTAACCATTATGTAGGCATTTTTAATAATTAAATTTGAAAAATAAATAAACAAAACGTCAAAATGATGTACAATCTTGAATGGTGAATCAGAGGCACTATCGGAGAGCAAAGGGTTAATATAAGATATAAGTAGGAATTAAATATATTTAATTAAGAATTAAATTAATTAAGATATTTCTATTAATTAACATTTTTCTCTTGGGTTTTCTGGGATTATTCTGTAATGAAACTTAATTACTGTTGCAAAAATAAAGTTGGAAAATTGATGGTAACATAGTTCAGTAGATAAAGGGTTAAAACAGAAGGGAAAATTTAAAATCCAATTTTTTTTTTCTGAAGAGATCTTGTTGATCCTTTAAAAAAACATTATCTTAAAAATAAAACAAGGGACAATAAGGGACAAATTGTTCCTGTAGAAAGTTGGTAAAATCCCAGTTCTTATGTGACGTCTGGCCACTTCAGATAAACAAACTTTTCATCGTAAAGTTTCTGATTACAAGCCGAGACTGTTTGATAAACTTGAAACTTTTTGATTGCCACTTGTCTTTCAGTTTCTTTTTCAATTAATAAAATTCATCCAGGAAATCTGACACCACTTCCCGTGCTTTACTTCCTCTTTTCAAGGCCATCGCTTATTCATCAATACGGAAAGTGAAAGTAAATTTGATTCGCAGCCCGATTGCGGGCTTGTTGTTTTCGTGACTGAGGGAGTGTCTTTTAATTATATCGATACTTCTTGCCATGAACAGTCGTAAAGGCTGGTGGATTTGATTTAGTTTTAACCCCTCATCATAATGTAAATATAAATAATCTCATTTATTTAAAAGAGATTCATTTGCTCTAAATAAAAGTGAGAAAAAGAATAATTTAAAATAAAGGGTGACTTAAGATACGAATGGTAGAATGGATATCAGGACAATAAAAAAATAACTAAATAAAATTGTCCTGGTTTGTCTGGAAAATTCCGCGATTCAAGCACTTTTCCAAATTATAGCATATGTCAGTATGTGAAATTATATATATATATATATATATATATATATAT
>JAOUZG010050832.1:2058662-2077768 GCA_026289955.1 Argiope argentata
AATAATAATAATAATAATAATAATAATAATAATAATAATAATAATAACGATGATGATGATGACGTCGACGACGATGATGATTTTTTGTTTATTTTAAAAGAAAGATGTGAAACTCTTTGACAAAAATAATTTTCGTCTTTTTTGTACTGACATTTGAAGAAGGATTTTTAAAAGCTCTTTCTTACAATAAACTTTTATGCGAATTTCGCATTTCATATTCTCTTCAAATCCTGAAAATTAATTTCGGTTCAGTTGTCTAAATCTGATGTTTAATATTTAAAATAGTTTCAAATTAATAACATAAAAATATATGAGAAATCCAATGTGCAAAGCCATCAAATTGAAACACTTTTTAGCTTCTTTTCCATAAAACTTCAAAAAATTTCCTGATTACTCTTTCAATATTGGTCTAAAATAATACATCGAGAACTTTTTTGAGGAAAGATGATGATGTAAATACTGAAAATTAAAACAGTTTGCTTTTTTTTTGTCATTATCATGTTTATATCAATTTATCATTACTATTATTTTTCATTGATGAGACAATAAATAAAAGATCTAGTTCCATTCATTAAATTGTCCGCAACTTTAAGTTATTTGCGACATATTTTTCTGAAAATAACATAAACTCTCACTACGGTATAACGGAAACTTTTTTTTTGAATATGTAACTTATTTATATATTTCCTAAAATTTGCCAAAACTTTATCAAAGAATCTCCACTTTATGAACACTCTGTTTTGTCAGATATTTAGAGGTTAACATTCAACTACTACTGATAATATCTATTAATATGTTTCTGCATGCAAAAAATGCTAAAACAAATAATATAAAAAACTATTTTTAAAAATCAATTCCTACTCAGGCTAACAAAGATTTTTTTATTTTAGTTACTCTTTCTTAATTAATTAAAATTAATATAAATAAGTATCAAAATATTACAGAGTCACAACATTAATCGGCAAAATAGAAACCGAATTTCCTGGCAATTTTCTATTCTCCTTTCAATACATACTGTTCGAACTCGCAGCCCAAGGGATGGGAATCCAACGCCATACCAAATAGACTATCCCAACCTAACGATCGCAATTACTATAAATAATTGATCAAAAAATTATATCAGTATTGAATTTTCAAAGCCAATTGTGGCGACGCAAAATGCGTGATTTTTCTACATTTTGGGGTAACGCAATACTGATTAGAAATTTCTAATTTTCGATATTCTGTATTATTTTAATTCGAAAGTACTTCAAAATGAATCTGAGAAATCGATTAATTAACAATGTTTGATTTTAAGTGCGTCAAACATTATGAAAATAAACATAATCGTTTAAAATAATCGGCCAAAAACATGTCAACCCTAACCTTATTAGAGTGGAAAATAAACTGAATTCGTTACTTATTTGGCGGCTGGGAAATGAAGATTTTTGGCGAGAAAGTTAGTTTTTAATTAATTAATAAAATAATAATGAATTAATATTTGAAAAAACTGTATTAATATCAAATGCCATCCACTACAAGTTTTAAAAATTTACTTGAACTTGATTGGATGAATAAAAAGAATTTTATTACAACTGAAAATTCGAATAAGATATATATAAATAGGGATAGTGTGAGCCAATAGTAGGAATTGAAAAAAGCATTTTAACATTATGTAAAATGAATACGAAATTTGAAACATCAATCTTCTTAACAGAATTTATTCCTTTATTCTTCTACATCAAAAGCGCTTTCAATTAATGTACTTATTACGAGGAACTTTTTAGCGGAATTAACGGAACTATTTCCGTTAACCAACTTCCAACTATCTCCGCCTTAATTTGTGCACGGATCCCTAACGCTGCGATTCACATGAGCGCGATGGAAGTGTCGAATGAGACGTGCTGAAATTGCGGGTTTTCCCCTTCCTTTCAGACGCGGATTTTTATTAACAAAAATATTGAGTAATCCTTATCAATTCAGAGGAACCAGCGTCTTAGTCTTCATCTTTGAGATATATCGCATTCGAAACATTACACCACACACTTACGAGCAACTGAAAGACCTTAAAATCTTTTCAGTCTTAAAAAACTAACTATTGAGATGAAATCCATAGCCTTTGTTTGCTTCATTGTTGTGTTAATTACTACCACTCTATGTGATAGGGTAATTGTTGAAGAAGAATTAAAGCCTTTCCTATCAAGTTTGGAAAAATATGCCTTAACTCCAAATGCTGTAGTTTTGGTTGTGGATGAATCTGGAAGTATTGGATCCGTGACATACCAAGATGTCAAGCATTTTATCAACCTAATAGCTCGACATTTTTCAGTGTCAAGTGAGCACAGCAGAGTTGCGGTTGTTTCCTTTTCTGATTTTCCCAGGACGCATATTAATTTTATACAAAACACTCAAGGAAGCAATATGTGCAAGCTCTTGAAAGTTGTCAATAATATGGATTACATCGGTTCATGGACGCATACTAATTTAGCTATGGATTCAGCCAGAGATATACTTAGGAAAGCTAGACCCAAAGCCAACAAGTAAGTGTTTAACAGATATTCATAAATATTTTAAGCATCTTAATTTGACAAATATGAATTGTCAAGTGAGCATTGCTGCCAAAATAGTGTAGCTTAATTAGCAGCACCATCTAACTCAATTTTCAAAAAGGCGTTAGAAAAAACTAAATATTTCGTTAGAAATAGTGTATAGTTTCGACTATTTTTTTAATAAGCATGACTTGCTTTCTCATGCCTTTACCAGTTGAGAACTAGTCACTATTCATTAATTGTAGGGAAACTTTATTTTTCATCGTATAATAACATTTGGAAAATTCCGATAAATGATGTTGCTTCTAAAGTGAATAAGTATCATGATTATGCACATTTTGATCGAGAAATATCTTTTACAATGTAATAAGTATCTGATAATAGTTTTACAAAAAATTACTCTATCATATTCCTTATACACTTTTGTTTAATTTGACTTCTTTCCTGTTTGTAAGAATTGCTGCTGGATTTTTAACTTATTTTCTTACGTTCTGAAATTGTATACATTGTACAGTAAAATATTTTAATATTTTAAACTTAATTATCAGTTAATCAATTGATTTCAGTTAAATTTTAATTCCATATCAGAGATACCATGTAAAAATAAATCTGAGAAATAGTTAGTTTTAAGATTTCATAATATTTATAGCAATGGATCAAGAAATATATTAAATGCTAAACAGTAGAAAATAACAGCAGTTTATGAGAAACAAGGATCTGGTCAGCGTATAAAGATCAGGATTTTAAAACAAAATCGCAAAAGCTCGGAGCATTTAAAGCAAAATGAGAAGATTTGCTTTATAAGTTTTTTTTCCCTTTCGCTTAGAGATATTTTGAGTCGGGCATCGTTAATGCACCATGATTAGGAAACAAATAAAATGAATAACGTTACAAAGAAAATTAAAAGTATATTAAAAATTAAGAGTTTATGTTTGAAAAATAAATGCAGTATTTATGTTATGTATTATGTATGTATGAAGTATTTATGTCCGAGCGAGTTAAAAATATTTAAAAAATTTGTTTAGAACTACAGTTAACTAAGAATATTTCTATTAGCACTTCAAACTTCTATTATGTTATATTATCGCCGTATTTCCTTTGTATGGCCGTTAAAATTAGTGCGAAATTTTATATCAATTTTTCTGATATAAACCTTTGCGCCATTTTTCATCATCTTACGAATGACATTCTACATTTTTTGGTAAATAAACTCGCATATGCATTTCTGAATGAATCATGTAATCACTCTGTATGTATTAAATTATAATGGAAACTACAAAGAAATGTAGAATATTATGTAAGCATCATCTTACGAATGACTTTCTATGTTTTTTGTAAATAAAACTCGATTACGAATTTCTGAATGAATCAAATAATCACTCTGTATGTATTAAATTATAAAGTGATCTACAAACCGATTAAAAATATTATGAAATGAAAGATTATTTTAATCAAAATCGGTTAATCGAGGAAAACGATTATATTTTTAGAGAAACAAAAATTAAACTTTTTCAGTGACTTAATATAATTTTTCCAGAAGTTAAAATGTTATATGAACTGAAGACTCAGCATTTTATCAAACAAGGACCAGAAATGAAAAATAAAACATTAGCTTAGATAATCTATCCATAATTTTTCTAAAGTTAAATTTATGTTGGTGACTCTCATTTAGAGCATTATATACAAATTACAAAAAAAAAGGAATGCTTTATTTAAAGAAATAATAAACCTGCTAAAGTTTAAACTTTGTAGCAATACTACTTAAAAATAATTTACTAAGATTATTCAAAATGATTTCCCTTCGTACCAAAACAGATGTTTTCTTTCTTTCTTTTCTTTTTTTTTTTTTTTTGGCAAAAATACATCCTTTGAAAAAGAGTTTTTGTTATCGTTATATAAGGCACCTGAGGGCACAACGACCATTCTTATTTCAAAATAAAATTATGGCATTTATGGCAATGTTGAAAAAAAATGAAAATTCCTAGTTAAACTTGTTGTTATAATATTTATTCACTTAAATATAAAATAATTTTTACTTTATCTTTTCGTTTTCCCTTTCAGATTAAAATTTTGTTGAGTACCTTTTTTAAAAAGTTAATTCTAACTCACCTTTTCCCTATTTTCTTTGATAAGCTCAGTTTTATTTCAAATTATAAAGTAAAGCAATAATAAAAAGTTACCATTTCATTATTTTTATTTATAAAACTTATTTGTTTCTATTTTAAATTATTTAAATATAAAAATGGCAAATAAAAAAAACGGTTTTCAAACTGCTTTCGAAAATTCAAACGGCGAAAACGTTTGAATCCGTCACTGCTACATATGAGATAAGGTAGATAAATATTCAGTTTTTTTTAAAAAAATTTTTTGAAGGAATAATAACATACCGTTTGAGGAACGCGGTGTCCTGGTGGTAAGGCCTCGACTCATGAACCGTAAGATTCGAGACCCGATTCCACCGAAGAACCGTTGTGTCTAGTACACGTTAAGGGGGTCTAGGGCACGTTAAATCTCTCATGGCCAAACGTTCTCCTGCTGGTCTGGCGTGGAGAGGGGGTGGTGCAAACTCAGATGTCGTACTCGTCATCTGACCACGGTTCAAAATTACGAGTTCCGTCCCAAAATAGCATTAGTGTTGCTATATAACGGGACGTTAGTATAAGTAAACTAAACTTCTCCCCTTCTGTTAAAATTTCGTCTATGATTATCTTTGATTTACTGACAAAAGTTGTAGTAGAAACTTAGTATTGTGTTAAAGAAACTTAAAAAAATGTTATTTGTACTATACTTCAGATGTAAGTATATAGCAACATTAAAATTTTTGTTTCCATATGGTAGGATCTTCTCTATTAATAATTTTAATGGACACTTGAATCAAAATTAATAATTTAAATTCAGTTTGAATCAGTGTTTCACTAACAGAAAACAAATATAATGCCATATACAAAATAATAAAAATTATGAAAGAAATTATAAGCAATAACCTCTAACTGAAAAGAGAATATTAAGAATCTGCACAAATATAAGATAATTAAAATTGCAATCATCAGCTTATTAACATTTACTGCAATCCAGTGTAAAAAATTTAAATTAAATATGAAGTTTACTATCCAATAACTAATTTCTATCCATGCTCAGCTTTATAAGCACCCCGATAAATGAAACAGTTTAAACACTAAAAAAACCTGTATATGTTGCTTGATGCCAAATTTGGATTTCGTATCCGACAAAGACACAAACTAAAAAACTTCACGGAGAGTTACAAACAGCGATGGGTGATTATATATATTGATTGAAGAGGAATGGAAATATTATCTGGCAAACAGTAAATTTTATTCCTTCTCTTCAATAAGTATTTGAAAAAAAAATAAGTATACGATATCAAAGTAAGAATGACCACTTTGGAAGGCAATAGACATTTATACACAGATTTCATCATTCCACATGAATAATTATTGGACTTCGGCTAAGCGCTCTCTCGTTGTATTTTTGTAATTTTCTTTTTAAGACAAGAGAACCTATTTTCTGGTAAAAATTAATTACTGCTTAGACTGCCAAGTGGCTATATTAGTAGCATTGGCTGTAATATCTTCAGATATCTTATTTGTAGTAATGAAAGGGGAATGTTCATTTTGATTCGGGATTATATTAGTAGCACTGGCTGTAATATCTTCAGATATCTTATTTGTAGTAACAAAGGGGGAATGTTCATTTTGGTTCAGGATTATATTAGTAGCACTGGCTGTAATATCTTCAGATATCTTATTTGTAGTAACAAAGGGGGAATGTTCATTTTGATTCGGGATTATATTACTAGCACTGGCTGTAATATCTTCAGATATCTTATTTGTAGTAACGACGGGGGAATATTCATTTTGGTTCGGGATTATATTAGTAGCACTGGCTGTAATATCTTCTTGTATCTTATTTGTAGTAATTATGGGGAAATATTCATTTTGATTCGTGATTTTCACATTTGATTTTGTAATCAATCCAGAAAATTTTAAGATACGTTTCAGGGAGCTTATTTATAAAAATTTGAAGGGAATTAAATTGATAATTGAAGAATAGAGATGGTATTTCAACTTCGTTTATTTCATCATTGAATCATTAGATTTTATGCGAAATGGAATTCCATTATAATTTATCAAGATTCCCTCAAAGCCCTGATAAATATGAGACATGAGATTTTGTATATATGAAAAATATAGAACCCTTCAATTTGTTTTTATGCATGAATACTATGTAGAAATGTTTTTCCCAATTAACTTACCTGTAGATTTTTTAAAGCTTTTTTTCTTTTTATTTACAGTTTTATAATTTAATTTGCAAATAATAATAAAAGATTTCTAACAATTTTGGTTATAAACGATTTTGTTAAAATTAAAAAATTAAGAGATAAAATATTTGTTAAAAATAATATAAATAATAAATGTTAAATGCCCTTTATTCATAAAAAATACAAATACTCCGTTTCGAATATAAAACTCTTACTCTAATTTTCTTCCATAATTCCAAATATTCAGCTTGAACGTTATATATTAGTCCAAATTGTTTGGGCAATGTCGGAAATAGTATCGGAATGCCTCTTTAGAGTTGGAGCGTTGCTGCTCCATTACATTCTATATGATGTCATACCTAGATGTCATACTTAGAGGTATTTAGAATTCGGAGAAAAGCCTTACATTGCCTGGAGTCATGTCAAGAAAATAGGAAACTTGAAAAAGAATTAGTTTTTTTTATTTGATGAAGATACATTATATCAAATCTAAAGAACGGGTGTATGTTTTCGGGATGAATTTGGTAATCATCCTCAGCCGAAAGGACATGTCGTTTATGTCTTTCAGCGACACGTAGGCAATACCGAACTCCTTGATCGTACATCTTGCTGATGGTTGCATCATGTGACGGGTACAATTGATGAACTACGCCACTAGAATCTAAGAAGACGGTCAGCAACACTTTGTCAATGTTTAATTGAAACTTCTATTGTGAATTTGAAGAATAGATGAGTGTGTTTTCGTGATGGAGCTGGTAATTGTCATTTATGTCTCACAGCGGCAGGAAAGTGATGATACCAATCCTCTTTATTGTAAATTTTGTTGATGGTTGCATCATGTGATGTTTACTATTGATGAACTACGCCACTGGAGTGAAAGAAGACGGTCAACATAACTTTGTCAATGTTGTTGAATTTAGACAAGCCTTGCTGTTTTCCGATTTGATTTGAAACTTCTAATCTGAATTTGAAGAATGGGTGAGTGTGTTAAGATGGAGCTGATAATTGTCCTTTTCCGGAAAGATATGTCATTTATGTCTCTCAGCGACATGAAAGTGATGATACCAATTCTCTTTATTGTACACTTTGTCGATGATTGTGTCATGTGAGGCTTACTATTGATGAACTACGCCGCTGGAGTGAAAGAAGATGGACTGCATAACTTTGACAATGTTGTTTAATTTAGACTGACCATAATTTTTCAATCTTGGAGGTGAAACGACCTTTGTAATTACTGTAACCTGATTTTTGAGTCGTATATCAAAATCTACTTGAATCTACACCCCAGGTAGATAAGGGATGTATTCCCCATATCTACTTGGCAACCACCAAGTTTTTTACAAAAGCAAAGTTGCGTTATTCCACTTTAATCATTTGTTATTTACAACCTGGTCGCTTATTTACAACTGCTAAGTTATCAGATGAAGCTAAAGCTGGGCAACTATTGTAAGCATGAAAAAAAATTCAAGAATATTAATTATAACACTTTTAAACTTGGCACCAAATCATGCCTTTCTAGATTCATTTACTTACAGGGAAGAAATTATAATTAGATACTTTTTGAAGGGTTTTAAATCAGGGTTTTACGCGAAATTCTTGTTACAATTTATTTGTTTATTTTCTGTTAATGGTCTACCGTTTGATTTCATATTTAAAATATATTTGTTAAATAAATATCTATAACTTTTACTTCTTCCCTTTGACGATTGTCCACATATTTTTAATAATTTTGTGTTTGCGTTTATCCATGACTCTTTTCAATAATCCCCAATTGTCAAAAATTCACATTTGATAAATTTGATGATTGGGCTGCATTATGAATTAAGGATATTCAGCGGTTATTTATTCCTTTTTCATTTTTTCTAACAAGGATTTTAGATATATAATTACTTGCTTTGCCTTGACAAAGTTCATGGGCTTCATGGTTGAGCATATAAAGAAATCATTCACTCACTGGCCAATGAATTAGAAACCTTTGGGAATAGCATTTGAATGCTTGCTGCGGATGAAGTATGCAAATTTTTCGTTATGACGTAGGTTACACGTGATTAGAATGCTAGTATAAGTAAGGTGCAAGAGTCCGTTTCGCAATGAATGAAGTAAAAAGTGAAAAATGACAAATCTTTCTCCATTTGTCAAAGGACTTATTGTTGGTGCCCGTTTAGCAGGTGACTCGATTTCGAAGACTTTAAATCCCACTGGGTTCTCAAAAGCAGCCATATCAAAGGTTTTCAAAAGTTGGAATCAAAACCCACAGTCTTTCTCTAGAAGACGTAATTGTGGTCCGAGCACAGTTTTTCAAGAGCGTGATCGGCGAAATCTCCGACGAATTTCACGGCAGAACAGGAACTCTATTGTAATTCAACTGACATAAATCGTCAACCAAGGCCCTTCCCAACAGATTTCAGCGCGAACTATGGGCAGAGAATTTCAGAGGATAGGAATGAATGGTCGAGTGCCTGTGAGAAAACCACTAATTTTTGCCCGACACGCAGAAATTTGTTTGAAGTGATGTCGAGAAAGAAGACACTGGGCATCTGAGGATTGGAAACGGTTAATGTGGTTGGATGAATCACGCTACACCTTATTTTGCACTGAAGGAAGACGTCGAATTCGGCGAGCACTCCACGAAGCCGTGAATCCGTCTTGCCTTACTCTCTCTATGCAAGGGTTTGGAGGGAATATCATGATATGCCATGTTTTGCTGGCAGGGAAGTGGTGCCCTGATGCTCCTCGAGGGTAAACAAACAGCCATGCGATGCCTAGATATACTGGCAGAGCACGTGCACCCTGCAATGTTGCATTTTTATCCTGATAGCGACGGATACTTCATGGACGATAATGCGACTACGCATCGTGCCAGAAGTCTTCGTAATTGGTTCGTTGAGCATTAGTTTGACTTCCAACACCTTCCTGGGCCACTGCATAGTCCGGATCTTTACCCCATAGAAAATGTGAGGGATATGGTGGAAAGACGCATCCGACAGCACTCTCTTCTTCCATCTAATTTACAAGATCTAAAAATATGCATAGCCAATGCATGGTATTCTCTGAATATAAATGCTCCCCAAAAGCTTGTAGACTCGTTACCCAAATGAATCAGAGCAGTTATCTGTGCAAAAGGTAGTGTAATAAAATATTGGTCTTCAGTTTCTAACTCACTGGCGAGTGAGTGCAAAAAAAAAGGATTATTTTAGTATAGAGGACAACAATAAAAAGATTATTTTAGTAATATGAGGAATTGATGTTTACATCCCACCCCAATGTTTTATACTTTTTACTTTCCATCATATGCAGGAACAATTGCAAATATATTTTAAGGTTTTACGAAGCAAGTATTCGTCTTTACAGTACAGCGACATTCTTACAGCGTTAATTCTTGCTTAAAATCAATAATTCAGGTACTATGCATGCTAGAGTTAGTTATTCGCTTATTTAACAGTCAATTTTGTTGTTACTATGCATGCTAGAGTTAGTTATTCGCTTATTTAACAGTCAATTTTGTTGTTACTATGCATGCTGGATCTGGTTATTCGCTTAACTGACACTCAATCCTGCTCATACTATGTATGCTGGATTTGGTTATTCGCTTGCATAGAAATCATATTTCTTCATTATATTATTCAAAGTTTTTGTGGCACTGAACGAACAGGGTAGTATCAAGGCACATGCAGGCTATGACGGGAATAAAGAAGTAGACAAACTAGCCAAAACAGCGGCTAGTGCTAATGAAGATCGGAATATAATGGAGCTTCCAAGATCTCATCTGAAGAACATCCTCCAAACCGATATGATGACAAAATGGCAAAAGGAATGGGAAGAAGGAGAAACAGTTCGTTCCACATATAACATAATACCGAAAGTGTCTCTCTACGCTGCCAACTGGAACCAGTTATAACTTCAGAAAAAATTGAACAGATTCGTGTAAGATTTGACACTGATGGCCTTCTCTCTGGAAATCCCTGAATGAGGTATCGTCCCTCTTTTTCCCCCTTTAACAAATTCCCCCTTTTTTCTCTCTCTTTCTTTCTCCCATCTTGTGCTCATCCAACTGGTTAGCCAACTTAGCGTTATAGGCATCGGGAATACAGGATGGCGTTATGTAGTGTAAAGACTTGACCACGGGCGGGTCAAATGAAATGGTAGCGTATTATATACAGAGGCTTTATTTACAGCTTAACACACAAAAAACACGTCATCTAGATTATATACAGGAATATTTACAAAGGATTGTCTGTTCGACAACTAGGCCGGAAACTCACAAACTGTCTGCGTATTCAGCTACTGCCTGTAGCTCCAGAGATCTACGGATTTCTTCCGGTAGATCTTGTAACAAACTTGAGATCACCTGGTATCTCTTCACATCAGCACTCCTCACGGCTCGTCTCGTCCTCCAGATCAGCTTGTCCCAGATCAGCTTACTTCTCTTTCCTTCTCCTCCTCTCTCTTTCTCTCTTTCTTCTTTTTCTCCCTTGATCGGCTCTTTGAACCCTTTTTTAACGGTCGCGAAGCTCCACCTCTCAGGCTGATATTGGCTCGCTGGAGATGCCGGTTGTCCAATCATTCTACTTCCACTCGCGCCACCATCGTAGGAAGATTTCTGAGACATCCACCCCTTAGATTGCACCTGGATTCTTTCTTTAATGGGTTCCAGGAAACACTAATTTCTTCAATGGTCGTAAACCGCATCTGTTCATTATCGGACCCAGTGGGGTGGTCAACAGACGAATTAGTCCCGTCTGGTATTTCGACCCGGTTCGCTGCTTTAATGAGCCGAAAACATGTGAGGTCCCTTATCTGTCCTTCTCAAATTCTAAGAACGGGAGAAACACAATGGGTAACAAAGGCTGAATAGCCTCACCGCTGGATGGGAGTATCAATGTTCGATCATGTGTCTCTTCCAGCAGGAGACAAAGTGGCGACTTCCTTACAGTAGGTTATGTATCCCCATAGTAGTCGTTTGAAGTTTTTCGCGTTTGCATTGTTTTCAATGATAAATAGTATATATTTCTTACCAGTAGCTTTTATGCTAATTTTCAACCTTCAGAAGTCTGGCTTTCCAAATTAAAGTTAAAAAAAATATCAATGTGTTCATCGCAGTCGCCAGATAAAGAGAATAATAATAATAATAATAAATCACAATACATATTCCAGTATATTTTAGAATAAAGTATCGAATTGATAATCATTAAAATCGAATTGATAATCATTAAATAAAAATTTTTGGAGCAAAACAATCCTTTCTAAAACTATTTATATTATAGTAAAAATAAGATACGCGTTTATCTTAAAAGTATTTTTATTTTTTGGGAAAATGAAATGCATCAAATATTTATTCCGCATACCTTTTTCTAAAAATGTCACTTGTTCAATAAGGCGGGAAAATAAAATGTCATACTATTTAAACAGCTGAAATTCATTTTTTAAAAAAAATTTGGTTCAAAAGAACATCATGCAATGTTAACGTCCATCCATCTAAATATTAAAAACAAATCAACTGCAAATGCAAAATTCGATTTAAAATTCTGGTGTCAAATTTGAAACTTGGGGTATTTATAGGTTTAAACCCTAAAATAATTCGGTTGTGTTGTGACTTATGGCACCTCCTATGGGCAAGCCCCCCGCTGATACAGCAGCAGATTTAAGCCGAAAGGAGCGTCTTGTTTTTTGAAGTAGCGACAACTAGGGCCAAGAGTGCGACTTAGCTACACACTCACCACATTTGCTTTCACAGCCCTTTTTTACAGGGGGGTGGGGGCACATTCACACATCTCACAGATAGCACACAGAAGAACAACCATGCTCGAACCGGGACCCCCAGTGCACGAGGAAGACGCGCTACCTTTGTGGCTGAAAGCCGGCAAAATAATTCTAATTCACAATTAAAATTTTATTATTCATATACTTCACTTTATTATTTGTGGAAGACTTTTCATGTAGTTTCTTAAGGCCATTAATCCGTTTCTTTCTTCTTTTTTTTTCAAAAGAATCATAATTCTCATCACTGATGGGGAAAGCAACGCAGGTTATAGTCCAGTAGCCGCTGCTCAGAGACTAAAACAAGATGGAGTCATTATATTCGCAGTCGGAGTGGCCAAAGTGAACACTGAAGAAGTGTACGCTGTTGCAACTTCACCGGATCATGTTTATATATTGAGTAATTTCGGTTACATACAGGAACTGAATGGATACCTGAAAAAAGGCAAGATAAATCTCTAATTTCCTTTATTATACTGAAATATTGTATGTGTATTTACTGAGAAACAAGTCGCATTTATTTCAAACAAATATCAACTATCTTTATGCGCAGCATAAGGATGGCTGAATATACTCTTAAATGATGAATGAAATAATTAATGACTTAATAAATAATGACTGAATATAATGATTTATTAAATAACGGCTGAAATGTTGCATGCGCAGCATTTAAGGGTATATTTCAATACCTAAAATCATTTCTTGTTTCAGCGGAGTTAGAATCCGAAGCATTTTAAATTACCTTCAGATTTTCTATATTAGATTTTAATAAGACATTCCGTCTCTTCTATTGAGATCCTTACATCCTTATGCAGCGCATAAGGATGTATTTACCCTTAAATGATAAATGAGATAATTAATGACTGAATATAATGAATTATTAAATATAAAGAATATAATAACTAAAATATTGCATGCTGAAATGTTAGTGACTTAAATGTTGCGCAAGTAACATTTAAGGATATATTTCAATACCTAAACTCATTTTTGTTTCAGCGGAGTTAGAATCCGAAGTATTTTAAATTACTTTCTGATTTTCTATATTAGATTTCAATAAGACATTTCGTCTCTCTCACTAATTTCTTTGGAAGTAGTAAAGTTTTCAAGGTCATGGAAATTCATTCTTGCTTTATGCAAATGCTTAAAATTGAAAGAACTTTTACTCTTGGTCGATTATCTCTGTAAGAACAGGACATATTTTAATAGAATTTGATAAGTACACAAATTGCGATAATGCAAAAAGATAAACCTTACAATAATTATGATCACCTATTATTACTGTGTACATGGACCATCAAAATAGGAAAATGTTTAACAGTATTACGCTTTCTTTGCGTTCTGAGTACTCATTTTCAGAAAAAAAGTGGTCACAACGCTTCATTGGTATAAAAAGAAAAGAAAACAGTTTGTTCAGAATAAGATAATAGTTTTCAACTTTTCTGTTAACAATTCTTAATTATTAAAATTATAGACTGTGAACATTTTTAAGGCGCTATCACACTGTGTACTTCTTGTGTACCGCTTACCACCCCGCCACCACTGAACGTAGCAGTACCGACAGGATTTGATGTGACCGACTGTGCACTCACGGCACAAACCCTTTTTACAAAATCCTTAGTAATGCTCATCCATATATTGACCGAATCTACCAAACGGAAATTCTCTTCGAGATAATTGGCCCCAAATTGGTCAAATATTGACCCCCTCCTCCGCTACAAACTTTCAAACGGTTGGCAAAAACTGATAAATATTGACATCATGCCCTTCAGATGTCTGTTCTGTCCGTCCTCCACCCTTTCACAATATTCTATGGATATTATCACACTGCATAATGTGTTCTTTTACGTTTAATTCGTATAATGCATCAGTGTATATACTTATTAAATAATTTCTAAAAAATGAACAGTTATGTAACAAATAATTTAAAATTAACTAAATAAATTTCAAATTGTAGTAAAACTTAAATGTAATTTAAATTAAACTAACTCCAATAATGATAATGAAGATGAAATTTTCGAATGTAAACTGCAAATTATATTAATTGTATAAAGCTAAAGATTTTTTTTAAAAAAAATGCAAGTTCTAATAAATGAACTAGCATTGCATGACTTCAGAAAATATGGAGTGAAAATTAGTTATTTCAATTAGTAAGTAATCGTTATTACCTTTATGAGCAGAATTTTGAAAATGAGCTGTAGATTCATTCAAAATTTGAAGTGGAGATGGTCCATTCACCATTACCATGTATGCATAAATCGATTTTATATCGAACAATCGCGTTATACGAAAACTTGAGACCAGCAGTTTTCCTGTGTTTTAAAAATTCTAGTTATAAGATTTCTCATAATACTGGAATATATCCCATTTGAGTTTTTTTAATAAAACTTTCTTTTTCAGAAACTCGGGAAGTGAGCTGGGATTACACTCCGGACGTATCAATGTGTGATAGCTTTTGCGGAAATGGAACGAACTGTTGCGATGACCATGCTAAATGTTACTGTGGAACACTGAGTGGAGATTATCAGTGTGTTTGTGATGCTGGATACCAAGGAACGGGCAGCAGGGGCAGTTGTCACAGTAAGTCATTTTTATTTAATTCTGAACTTATTATAATTTTATTAGACATTAGATGATACAAACGGCGTTTGTGAATTTAAAATCCTGTGACGTTTCCGGATAAGTAACAAGTAGGAATATGTCAAATTGTGTTCCCACGGGAAAGCAACCATAAATAAATAACGGAGGAATTTGTGAAAGGTGAAGAATGCAGACTAGATGGAACCAAGACGTCTTCTTGCTAGACGCCGTTTCCCCCTCTCTTGTGATTGGAAAGGTAACTTGGGTCAGATGATCAAGAAATTTGGGAATGATGCTGATTGGTCATTTGCCACCAAGGGCCGGTTTTTTAGACTGAGATAAAACGGGAACCGATGGGAGGAGCGAGAAGAGGAAGCGAAGTGTTGGAAGCCGACTGACGAAGCGATAGCTAGGGATTTGGAGCGAGAATTCAGCTTAGAATTCTGTAGAAAATTCTCAGGAGAGAATTTGGAGTGTACGTAGGCAGCCACGCCTTGTAGCTGAGCCCACGTAGAGTTCATCGGAATTTTTGGAACCATTCAGCGTCTCGTCTGAAGTGTGAAAACTCATCCGAGCTTTGGGAATACGTCCAATTAATTGAACGGTTGTCTTCTGAGTTGCTCTTCCAGCCCGTTCATCACCTTACGCTCTACAAAACCCAGCAGGTTAATCAACAATCAGAGAATCCAGAACCTCGGGCCAAATCTTGCGGGAGTTTCAAGAACTTCACCTTCTGTCTTCACCTCCGAGAGAGAAACTACTTTACTGGTCTGAGGCACAGCACATTTCCCTAGTGGAACTCTGAACTGAATGACTTATGCGCTCGTAAAATCATTAATCAAGAAGGTGTATCTGTGCGAAATATATATGTATTATAGCTAGAAATAAATATATTTTTATTTCTCTAAGACCTGGTTTTGTTTTCGGCCCAACTCACCAGTAGCCCCGGCAAAAATGTTACAATCCTTTCACGAGAAATATTTTTACTGTAAAATCTACTTTTGTATAAAACAATACAATTTTCTGGACCAGGATAGCCTGCTATGGCGTTGAATTCGCATACCTTGAACTGCGAGTTCGAACCCGCCCACTGAAGAATCTCATTGTGTGTGTGTGTGTTACCGAGAAAGACAAGAATTGGAGAATGCCGACTTTCACCGATGAATGTCAATACACACCGAATACGTCGGTGAAAGATCGAATATTTCATTACAGTTTTGTACATTCAAACCCTCACCGGTGTATTTCGACAATCACAGATATGCTTTGGTGCATGTCGAAAAGGGAGGAGCCAACGAAGAGGCTCCTCCTTGTTTGGAGGTGGCATTTTGTGTCATGCAGGATGCAGTCACTATACACCAGTGGTCAACCAGCCTATTGAAAGAAAACACGGTCTTCCAATCTGAGCTCCTAGCACTCAATAGAGCAGTGAATTACGCAATTTCTCTTCCTTCATCTGATCAATCACTATTTATGTCGACAATAAAGCAAGTATACAAGCCTCAAGTTCTTCAAAATCCAATAGCCAATTAGCAAGAGATACTTTCTCCCTTCTTCTTGAAAACCCTCATATTAAAATTTCATGGATAAAGGCACATGTCGGCTATGACGGGAATGAAGCGGCGGACAAAATAGCCAAAACAGCGGCTAATGCGAATGAAGGTCGGAATCTAATGAAGCTTCCAAGATCTCATATAAAGAACATCCTCCAAATCGATATGATGACAAGATGGCAAAAGGAATGGGAAGAAGGCGAAACAGGTCGTTCCACATATAATACAATACCAAAAGTTTCTCTCTACGCTGCCAACTGGGACAGAGCGAATGTTCTTTTCTTCACTGGACACGGCCCATTCCCGACATACCTTTACAGATTCCATCTAGCCAACTCTCCTTACAGTAGCTGTGGGGAAATAGGATCTCCAATTCACTATGCCACAGAATGCCTACAGACTCTCTCATGGCACATGAGAAAGCCAGAAAGAAGTTTGGAAGATGAATGGTGTAGGAGAGTTGCAACAAATACCCTTTCACGTAGCAAAATCAGCTCCATAGTAAACCATAATCATAAATACCAAGACATCTTCAAGACCTACAATAGCTAGACAAGAATTCCCCTTGTGATAATCAACCAAAATTAAAACTTAAAAAGTTGTCCCAAAAGTGCAGATTCCCCCTTTTTTTCTTCTCTTTTTCTTCTCTTTCTCCCATCTTGTGCTCATTCAACTGGTTAGATAACCTAGTGTTATAGGCACCGGGGGCACAGGATGGCGTTATGTTATGTGTAAAGCAGAACAAGCATAATAAGGGTCTTATAAATTCCTATTTTAGTTTATAGACCTATTAAGTTGGATCTTAAAAATATTACAATTTGTATCTAAAATACTTTTGCTGCCTAAAAATTTAGACGGTAAAAATTCAGGCGATTTTAAAGAAGCATCGATTGCCTTTCTCCCTAATGCTGAAAAATATAAGAAAAGTAGTCTTCGTTTGAGCAATTGACTTAAGCTTAAGGTTAAATCATTGTTTTAAGATCAATAAAAGAGTTGTCAAAGATAAATGAAAGAGAATTTGCAAACAAATAGTGGTAGATTAATTCAAAAAGTATGAAAAGCAATTTTTTTTTTAAATTTCTGATTAATTGAATACTTGATTAACTTTTGTGTTTTTGCATGAAAAGTTGACAGAATTCTTTCTCACGTTTTGTAAATAAAAAATAAATCCATAAAATTTGGCTGAATTTTACTTCGTTGTTCAGAGGGAGATCTGAACATACATACATAGTTATAATAATTTTTTATTTATATTTGGTATTTTTATATGCTTTTAATAAAAAGGTTATTTAATACGTAAATGTTTTTAGGTTCCAGCAAATAATAGATACTTAAATAAGTAAAATATGTTCTGGATTTATCGTTTGTTGGTGGGCATAAACTTATATATAATTTGTCCATTAAATTTCACATTAATTGATTTAAAATTGTACATAACACGAAAAAACTATATTCCGGGCAAATTAATCAAATGTATTTTTTTCTCAAAATTATCTTTAAAGCATTGTCTTTAAAATAACTACACAAGGTGATTCAAAATCCAGCCTGCAAACTATTAGCAGCAAAATGAAGGAAATAGAGAGCAAACTACAATTACATAGGAATGCATGAATGGAAAACTTGCCTGGATGAGCAAGTGGATATTTTAGAATGCAAAGACGGCAAACTAATAACAGTCGGAAGTTTTTTCTTTAATTGAACTTTGAACCTGTACTTCAAATATTCGTGTTACCTTTAACAATTTTGCATACTTTATAGATGTTGTAAGCTTAGTGAATTCGTTCGGAAATAACCAGCATTCCACAGACAACGGGGTGCTAACTTCATGCATTGAATTCGGTTATCGAACATCCCATAGATCCTGGCTTTGAGGGCTTCTCACAAAAGTCTTAGATAAGATAAATTGGGCTGTACCAATCCAATTACTGAAATGGGGAATATCTCCATTTAGTTTATCCAGAAGATGTTCTGGGTCAAATATTTCTGAGGTTTTAGATAGATATATTTATATATTTTTTACAACATCTAGCAATTGGTTTTGCACATTATTATTATTATTAGTAGTAGTAGGAGGAGGAAGAGGAGGAGAAGGAGGAAGAGGAGGAATTTTTCCTCGGATTTCCTTTTTATTATTTTTTTGACATCTACATATGAAAATGCCTTCGTTCCGCTCTTTAGTTTTAGCTGCAGATGCTTAGCTGTAGTTTGATGCCTTCAAATATGTAAAGTTATTTCATGATCATCCAATACATACTTTGCACTCTTCTTAAAAAAGACGAAGCCAAACCTAAATTGTGATATATCCTTTAATTACACAAAAAAGGCTAAAGGGAAACACACCTGCCGAAATATAAAATATTCAGCAGGTGTGTTGCCCTTTTGCTTTTTTTGTGTAAATGGAGATATTCCCCA
>JAOUZG010050832.1:2077868-2118873 GCA_026289955.1 Argiope argentata
CGAGTAACACATTATATATATATATATAATTACCTGGTACATACTCCGTTATCTTCCCCAAACTATGAAGCCCAAACCCAAAATGTGCTGTTTCGTCGCTGTTACCCAAAAAAGACAAAAGAAAAACACACACCACTCATTATTTTTATAATTCTGTTTTAGTAATAAATATCTAAAAATCTTTTTGTTAATTTGTTTCTTTCTTTCGCTATTTTCAGGATGTCCCAAGGGAACTTACAAAAGTCCTAGTGAGATTGAAACTTGCAAAAAGTGCCCGGAACATTCGATGACTGCAAGTGAAGGAAGTCTTTCTTTTGATGACTGCATATGTGATGTTGGCTACATCATGGCAGGAAATTACTGCAAACGTAGGTAGATAATTTTTCTACTGAGGAAATGAATATTGTTATGAAATACATTATATCTTAGAAGGAAGTTTCTAGTTTGTTCAGAATACTTCAGTTTTCTACTCAGTTTCAAATACTTTAAGTCAGCTTTAAATAATTTCACCTTTTGTACAATACTAACAATTTAATCTATTTTCCCTTTAAAAAAAGAAATCCAAGCAATAAAATGTAATTTTATAAATTTATTTTTTATCTCTGGTACTAAAATTAGCTTGTTTTATAGAACTGTATCATAAAAACTGCTATTCTCCTTTGAAAAAAAATATGGTCTCGCTTTTAAAAACTTAATATTTTTTCATTCAGTTCCTACTGTTCGTTCATACATATATCTTGTACAAATTTTAAATCGTTAATGAAATACTTTCTATTCATCCAATCAAGTTCAAGTAATTTTTTTAAAAGTTGTTGATGATGACATTTGAGGTTAATACAGTTTTTTCAAATACTAATTCATTAATTTTTATTAATTAATTAAAAACTAATTTTCTCGCCAAAAATCTTCATTTCCCCGCCGCCAGATTAGTAACGAATTCAGTTTGTCGTTTCCCAAAGCCAATAAGGTTAGGCTTAACATGTTTTCGACCGATTATTTTAAACGATTCTGTTTATTTTCATAATATTTGATGCTCTTAAAGTCAAACCTTGTTAATTAATCTATTTTACCGATTCATTTTGAAGTACTTTCGAATTAAAATAATACAGAATATAGAAAATTAGAGATTTTTAATTTGTATTGTGTACCCCAACTTATGTAGAAAACTCACGCTTTTTGCGTTGTCACAATTGGCTTTAAATCCTCAATTAGCGTTGAAAATTCACTGCTTGTAAATTTTTTTGATCAATTATTCATAGTAATTGCTATCGTTAGGTCGGCGTAGTCATGTTGGTATGGAGTTAGATTTCCGTCCTTTTTGCTGCGAGTTCGAACGCATTGTATGGAAAAGAGAATGGAAAATTGCCAGGAAATTCACTTTCTATTTTGCCGCTTAATATTGTGACTCTGTCATATTTTTGTACATATTTATATTAATTTTAATGATTTAACTAAGAGTAATTAAAATAATTTTTTCTTTTTTAACCTAAATCGGAATTAATTTTAAAATGTTTTTTATATAACTTTTTTCCAAATTTAATTTGCTCATACATATAAAGAACAATAAACCGCAAAATAGTTAATTTGTAAATGGAAAACACCTAATAAATGTAACACAATTAATCAGAGGAACTGAGTGAAATACTGTAAATGAAATGAAATGCTGTAATTATTTGTACACACTTTTATTTCATTTGATTTTTTTTATGTTTGTTAAGATAGTATTTTGTAATCAATTTTTCACTCAGTTTCTGATGTTTTAGAGTCCTGCACTCATTTTTTATGTGTTTTCAGCAGTAGTAATTATTTAAATATTTTCAGAACTTAATTATTAGTCAACTATTGTTTTATATTAAATATCAGTTTTGTACGAATGATGACACTTGGTTATGAGATTGAAAGAAATTTATTTTAAGATTTCATAATGCTTACACAACAGTGTAGAATGGAGTATATTGTGAGCTAAAAGACAAAAAATATTAAAAATAAAAAAAGTTTTTAACAACTTGTTTTTTATTAATGTGCATTTATTAATTTATGAAGCAAACAATTCTTTAAATGGAAGTATAAGCAAGAAAGTAGATTCATAAGAAAGTGAGATGCTGAAAATATATAGTAAAGTAATTAAACCGCGATATATATCATAAAAAACATGAAATTTTCATTATGCTTTAAAATATATTATAAATGTGATTAAAATATTTTATTTTGCTTAGAATATTATGTCAGATCATTATGCTCTTAGGCTTTGTTTAGATGTCCGTATTGTTGAAAAAGAAATATTTATTTTTTTGCTGCTGAGTACTGTAAAAAAAGCGTTTATAAAAGTGGAGTAAATTAGTAGTTTTGTAAACAAGAGTTTATTCCGTTTATTTCAGTTCTTTCCTAATAAAGATTAATTTATTTCTCATGGACTGAATTTTTAAGAAAGTAAATAAAATCAGATATGTAAATGTTGTAAAATGGTTATAATGACAGTTTATAATTATTCAACGCCACAAAATTTAATTAATAATTATTAAAGGACAAATTAAATTCAAAAAGAGGGTGAATAAATTTCGATTTTAGTTAAAGCATAAAAGTCCTGAAGAACACTTAAAATAAACGAGGTTCTAAAATAACATTATAGTATTGAAAGTATCAGTCATAATAAATACATGATTTTGTATTAGAGAAATTTTTTAAATCTCAGGCAAGATTTCAATATTTTTCAGGCTTTTATTTTTAGCATTCATTTTAAGGTGTTTTTTTGTGCTATCTATTGCTTGAAAATCATTGCAATTACTTATCATATTTTAAATTCACTTGTTCAGAAAATTATAGAGAAATAGATAGCATATTAATCATTTCCTCATTATAATTATTACCTCCTTCCTATATTACATTTCACTTATACTATTTCTATCAAATAAAACTCTTTTACATAACTTTTAATCAATTATTCAACAACATTAAGTTTTATAAACGAATGATAACTGAATTATTACAAATTAATTCTTTTCTTCTTATTGCTATCTTTAACGCAAAATTAAAAACAATACATATTTCTAGTTATATTAAACTCATTCCCGAATCTGATTTTTCATTTGAATCATTTGTCAGATAAACATTTAATTTTAGAATTGCCTGCTGTGAGAGGATCAGATTTCTCTACAATGAACCGACAGCGAGGAAGCCAAAACGTTAGTCCTATTTTCAAGCTTCCATATTTCACTGGCGGGAGAACATCAAATCCAGGAAGTCAATTTTCACATCTAGCAGATTCACATACGCTCCGAACATTGTCTTTCGAACAGGCCTTTCGATCTTACCAATCTTCAACTAAGCAACCACAGCCACTGATTCATCAGAGTATCTTTGCTAATAATTGTTATCCGTTTCATTGTCAAGCAATTATTTCATGTCGCGCTTTCTAAATTAGATATTGAAATGCACATTTTAACTGCTGTCCTTTCTTTATGCTATTTCAGCTATTGAATGCGCTCAGCTGAGTCCTCCGGAGGGTGGAGTTCTGATCCCTAAGAATTGCGAAAATACCTACGGAGCTAAGTGCGAACTGAAATGCAAAGAAGGCTACTGTCCGTTTTCCTGCAATCTGGCTTTTTCAGGCGTAGATTCAACTGTTCTGCCATGGAACCGTAGTCCCTTGCCATCTAGACAATGTTTAGAAACTGGGAAATGGACTGGTGAAGATTTTTATTGTGAAAGTAATAAGGATTTCTTATATATATTTGATATTATATATTTATCATTGTCAAGAGACGCATAGTTTTATCTGAATCACTTTAGAAAAGAATTCTCATTTAATGTTGTATTCTTCTTAGATTTTTTTATTTGATTGTTAGAAATGAGATGTCCTGCTTTGGATCCTCCTGCTCATGGCAAGCACAACTGTGCTGGACTGGATTTCGAATTCGGCATATCATGTGAATTTGAGTGCGATACCGGCTACGAATTAAAAGGTTCCAGCGTTCGAACTTGTCTTATAAATGGTTCTTGGACTGGCACTCAGACTATCTGCAAAGGTATTTACAAACTTTTTACGAATATTTTCCGAAATTAAGAACTGTTTTCTACTTAAAGTGTAATAAATAGTTGTTAACTTCCTTATTCGTATGTAACAATTGTTAATGAAACCAGAGTTTAAAACGCTATGATGTTGCCTTTTTTCAGAACTGAAACATAAAAGAATTTCCTACAATTTAACCGTTGAGATGAAAATTATTCAAAAACGTAGTGATAGGATTACTTTTTCTCCCCTGCTTTCTACTTCAGTTCTTGATTACATTATGAAATATTTGAACCAGACTTGATTTAGCGGTTGATAATTGCACTCTGTTTAACCAGAATCAACTTCCCGCGCCTTTGGGGGAATCGGAAGATCGAACCACCATGATGAAATAATCAGCCGCTAATGTGAATGCACAATGGTCTGCATTACAGCGCAGTCCATACTCCTATACCCTGCAAAAGTGGGGGTGACCGATATCGGTACGGAGGCAGCTTACCCTTCTCCCGCCCACCACTTTTTAATATCCTCCAGGGAAGCTAGAAGATTACTTATACGGCAACATCTCATCTCTATATCTGAGGTGCTCCCCATAGTGATTAATAATAGGTACCGGATTTTTTTTTGAAATTATTACATTTCGTATAAAAATAAATGAATATCAAATTAGTTTATTATTTATGTGTACGTTTTTCCTCGCAATATTTGATGTAAGTAAATATTTTTTGGTTTCTAAAAAACACAATCTCTCTGGATAATGCCACGATCACGTGGATGATATGTCTTTGGATAAGGGAATCATTTTTTCGCTTTTCGGAGGGTACAGAAATGAAGGTGAAATTATTGTTGACGATGGGTCTTATTTCTCGTCAATGAAATTGGGGCATTAGCCGGCGATGATCATTTTATTACTGACTATACTCATTTCGGCTCGTGATCATGCTGTGTATTAGTGACCAAGTAGTAATGTTGGTATACCTTATTACGTTGTGGTTCAAAAATTAAAGTAACAAGAATTCGTAAGGTTTACTAATTCCACGTTTACATCAAATTTCGTTTTTATATAGAACATGGTATTAACATTCCATATTAATGGTGATAGTTCTACCATAGCTCTGCGAAATCGCTGTTAGAAGAAGGCAGCATTTACACATATATGGTCGGCAACTGAAAACTGTAATAAGGGTTTTAAGTATTGAAAACATCCCCAGTTGAAAAGCATCGCCTATTCATAGAAGTTTGAGGAGAAAATGAAGTGTAAAAAAATAGGTGTGCTGTCGATTCAGCCCAGATATACGACACAAATAACGATTAATACGACATAATACGATTCAAATAAACAGCACAGATATACGACACAAGCAAACATGTGGTTTCCAAACCTGTACACCTGTGCTATATCGAAGCTCGGACTCGAGAGGATTGTTGCATTCATGTAAAAGAGGTTGCATCCTATTCAAGATCTTCAATGGCGATCTCCAACTCGATATCTCTATTGGCAGTCTGGATATTGTTGTACAAGAAACTGACTTACTGGAAGGCGTGTTCTCTCTGGGCACTTTGGCAACTCAGAGGTGACAATAATATCGCGTGAATAGGAAGGTCTTAGCAACGTTTAATTCGGTATCAGGAATCCTATACCAATCGTTAGAGGACGTAATGGGAGCATTAACTGATATTTGTGATGAAGAAAGAATTTCAGTACAGATTTGAAGTTTAAGTAGCAATCGTTAACTAGCTCTGCAATCTAGATGCTGATTTGTTTCTATGGGGTTTAGATAGATGGATTTGTCAATGACACAAATGTTTCAGCATTCATGGAGATTATGTGGGAAAGTAATATGAATCAATGTCTTTCTACCTCTCTATTTCTTTGATTTCGTAGATAAACTTTTTCTCTATGAGAATTTGTTGCTTTCCTTTTTTAACCACCCTTGTATGTCTTGTTGAAAGACAGTTTCTTAAAATATCTCATTTGAAAGGGAAAGGGAAAGAAAAAGAGGCCAAGAATCATAAAAATAAAGATTGTTACAGCTAAAATTATAAATCAAGCAACAAAAATCTTCTTTTTTGCTATTAATACATTGAGCATTTCTTAAAAATTCTTTTAAAATCTTAAAACAGAGAGAAACCATTCATAAAATTTCAGTTTATTATTGTAATATTAATTAGTTTTTCTCATTTTCATGAATAGAGAAATTATCAAATGAGGATTTAAAAAAATTCAGTGTTTACAGTATTTTAAGTGAAAACAAAACAATTTTCAACTTTATCATTGTACAATTTGACTATACAATAAAATAAAACAGAGTTCTTAAAAATTTACGTCACTATTAATTTATAGTATTCAATAAATCAATCAAGAGAGCCAATTTGCTAAGTTGATTTATTGATTAATTAATCAATAAATTAATAGAATTTGCTCAATTTTAGTAAAAATTGAGTGGAAAAGCATACATCTCCATTATCGAAAAAAATAATAAGAGAATTTTCTTTCTTTTTTAGTATTTAAAAGAGCTATAGATTTCCCTTTTTAATCAATATCATGTTTAGTTTTTATATACATAAATAAGACAAATTAAATAGATTTCATGTACCAAATTTGAAGTAAATGTCTTATTTTTAGTGATGAAGTGTGATCCTCTAAAACGAAATCAACATTTGAAAGTGAAACCAAATAAGTGCAGTAGTGAAAGAATGCCTTTTGGATCTGTTTGTCGGTAAGTCGAATTAAATACATTTTTTAAATAGGAATTTGATATTTTTTTTACTTAATTTTATAGTGAAAGTAGTTTATTTAGTATAAATGTTGTGAATTCGATTTTAGTGATATTAACTTAGTAAATATAACAATTAATTGCACAGAATTCATAATTAGATCTTATTCCGACAGTTTTTGAATAGGAAACAATTTTCATTTTTTGCAAAGCATAAGATAACATGTCATTTAAACTTAAGTTAGTAGCTTTCCTGCCTTTTACGTTTTTGCTTATAAGGAACAGTACAAATATATTTGAATTTAAAAAGTTTTAATCGAAGATATTTATGAGATACCATATATGTTATTTCAGAAATTTTTATTCAAAAAAATACTGCATGCCTAAATTTTTTGAAAAGAATCTGATATCCTTTTGCGATAAGAAGAATATCTTAGAAAATTCTTTTCAGGTTATTTTTTTTTCCTTCGAGAATAATAAAACAATATTTCGATAATGTTAGCTATTATTTTAATTAGGTATTTGAAAATTATGACTGCCTTATTCTGTTATAAAACAATTTAAACTTAATAATAAAATGTTGGCAACGTTTAGCCAATTTTATCGACGATAAGCTACTTACTTTGTCGTATTACAGAAAAACTTGTTGCAAATATTGAAAAAAAATGTAAGCGTAATGTGCATATTAAATAATTCTAAAACACAACTGTATGCAATCCGGTGATAATCTGTAGATTGCATATAAACTTGTTTGGATTAACCAAACTTTAGCCCAAAATCTGACATTTTATACAAAACGTCATGTTCATAAGGTAAATATTTAAGTATATCATGCATATTCTTGGCTATGAAGGTATGAAAGTTTGCTCTAGCAACAATCAACTTTCAACTTGTTCTTAGATATACATTAGAAGTTGATAAAAATAATATATGTGGCATTGAGCATCAAACTGTACAAGCACACAACTTTCTTTAAATATCATATTAAATGAACTACAAATTTCTAATTTATTTTTACAAATTTCTATTCTAGAGCACGATTTCTAATCGTTTTCTTCTAAAATCAGAACGGCTATTCACGATAGACTTTTGAATATCCCATATTAGAGAGTAAGAATTTTCGAACGATTTATTTACAATATATAAAAGATGTAATTCTAAGCTAAGGTTCGAGAAAAAGACTTTTGGATATCCCATATTAGAGAGTAAGAATTGTCGAAAGATTTACTTACAATATGTAAAAGTTATCATTCTAAGTTAAGGTTCGAGCAAATTATATCTACACTTACCCAGGTACTTATTATATGGTATTATTTAACAGATTTACATAAATAATTTTTTCATTTAAATAAAATAATCTTTGATAAAAAGAAAAATACAAATATAATGCTTTGAAGATTTAGAATTTGCTATAATATAAGATATATATTAGCCGGAACAAGTTGCGAGTTTAATTTAAAAGCCATTTTAATTAATTATGTGCTGTTTTTTTAATTAGACTTTCTTATGTTTTTAAAGATAGTGGGTAAAGGTAAATAGAGGTAGATACCGGGTATATGTTTCTTTGATTTCAAACTTCAAAAATAGTTAAATAAAAGTTGGAAAATAGTTAGAATAAAAAAAAATCTACTGTTTAGTATGGTTATGAATAAAGGTTTAAAAAAAGAATTTTTTAATTAAATGTATCATTACAACTATCAAAAAAGTAATTATGTAAGCATTCGAATAAATTGCTTAGAATTTTACTGTCAGATTGATAAATTCAGGATGAATTAAGTTAACTAAAAAAGTTATTTCTGATATTTATAGGTATTACTGCACTGAAGGTTACAGTTTAGTTTCAGAGAATGGCAAAGCTGATGGAATCAACGAGTGCCTTGTTAATAAAACTTGGTCGAATGCTGGTCAAAAAATATCATGCGCTGGTAAATTTTTAAATAATATTTATTTGATCATTATGTCATACTTAATATTATACATTTTGATAAATATGCATGTACTATGAAAAAGTTTACAAATTAGAATTATCTGATTATTGCTTCCGAATTATTTTAATACTGTATATTGTTACATATAAAATGTACCGTTATATGTGTAAACTGTGTGTATAAATATAACAAGGAGGAACAAAAGGATCCTACTAAAAGTGGAATTCGTAATATTTATGAAATTGTTTTTTATTTTAAAAATACAGTAACACGAGAATATATATTTCATTGGAAATGTTTTTGTAGTGGGTAATACAATAGATGGATAATACAATAGAATAGATTGTATTCACATAAATAATATAAAATGCTAAAATCAAAGAGTGTTACTTTTGTACGTGTTTTCTTTAAATTGAACCAAATTTTAAGATGGAGGATCAGAAGGATTTATTATTATATAATTTATATGGCGATAAAAGCCGTTACTATTTAGCAAACGAGTAATATTCTTTACATTCGAAAACAAAAACTTTAATTTTAAACGCTTTCATTTGATTTGAAATCCTTGTAAAGCTGGAATTTTTTTATAATTAAAAATAATTAAAATAAAAAGTAAAAGCATAAAGCACCATGATAATACTTTAAATCAATCGTAATTTGAATCTCATTCCAAATATATTTTAAATTTCAATGAATGCTTAAGAATTTTCTTTTTTATGATATTCATCTCACCTCCTTTTCCTTCGGGCTTTTACGATTTTGTTTTGTTTCCCAGATTTTTGATAAAAGTGCTACTTGTTTTTAAAAGTTTCATTATATTTAATTATGTACTACATCGACGACTAATTGATTCATCGGAAATATTGATTGTGTTTAATCTTAATTAGATGTCTTATGCATGGCTAAATATTCTTGATTTCTTCAAGAAAATATTTTTAAGCCTGATATTACGACAGAAGTTAATTAGCCTTACACCTATTATTTTTATTATGTATATAAACTTTTGTTATAAAATCAAGGGTACTTACATATTAGACCGTCTTCACCAACGGTTTAGACGACGGATTTGAAATTGGCGATAAAGATCAACGTATCACACCATTTCCGGATTGCCATAATTGGCTATTTAGCAACTCATTGGCGACGACTTTAAATTTGGTGATAAGGTTAGACGGTCTAATACGTAAGTACCGAATAAATTTCCATCACATCATCAGACATCACATATTTCCACGAAAATGTGGATTTCAGAATTTTCGAAACCGTATTTTGTCGTTCTTGAGATCAATAGCTTTTCTTTTATGTAATAATTCTAAAATATCATTAATAAATTAAATATTTTTTTATGTAAATTTATTCATTTTATTGTTCAGTTAATCATTATTCTTTCTTTTTTTTTCTTCTCAGAGTTTACGTTTGTCAGAATTCGTTATTTTGTAAAGTTCTGATTTTTTTTCTTTCGTTCCACGTTTGTGTATTATAATGCATTTTTGTATTATATTGCCTAAAAACGTTAGTATCTGTTTCATCTGTCTCGTTTCTCACTTTTGCGATATTATACACACATTTCTATTTGATATGAAAATTACGCATATATAAAGCAAAGCCTTTCTTCCTTTGATTTCAACATTGGATGAAGATTACGCGATTAAATATTTGATAAACAATCGTTTTCATTGTATTAAAAAACGAAAACTATTTGAAATTCATTGTTAAAAATTATACAAGGAATATTTTTGAGAAATTGCGAAAATTTGAAGAAAAATCTATACCGCTATTAAATTTGTATACTGAACAAGCTTAGGGATTCAAACGCGAGGAATTTAAGCTTAATGTAAAGATTATTATGTCAGGTGACAAGCTTCAAACTTCTGGAGTTCTTTTTTTGGTTTATGTTTGGATTTCTTTTTCTAATTACTATGTTTTGTTTTATGTGTGAGGGTTTGAATATATCTCTGTAATTCTATTTAGATTTAAAGAATTTTGAAATTAATTTACTTAACCTGTTTGCTTGTGTGTTTATAATATTGGTATATTCAGTTTTACGATCTTTTGTTTGATATAAACAACATGTATATTCTATTTTGATTCAAATTTGTTCTTACATTTGCTTTACCTCTTTGCTTGTATGCTTATTATACTGCTTTATTCGGTTTTACGATCTTTTATTTGATCTAAACAATATGTGTAACCCATTTGGATTCAAATTTATTATTTTATTATATTTCTGTGTAAATAATTTGTCTCTACGGTATCAATTTTCTGGGATTTTCGGGTCAGGAGGAATCATTTTTTGACAAAATTGTCAGATCCCTCACAGAAAAAATCCCTGGTTTGAATCCTTGCCTGAGGGTGACCTTTGAAAAAGTCTTCAGGCCGGATTCATTATATTTTCTTCACTTTTGATTTTGAATTTCACTTTAAACTTATTGTTTGTTGCCATGTTAGATTAAATTATTGGTATTCTAGTAGAAGCAGCATTAGCGCTCTCTAAATACAATGTGCTTTTTGATTCTTAATATTTTGGTTCAAAAATTTGATCTTTTTTCCATATTTATCTTTGTTATGATGGTTCTTTTTAATGATGTTAGTTTTACTATTTTTCTATTTTTAATTAAATTTCAAAATCTTATGTGTTTATTTTATAACAATATATTTCATTGTTGAAGTGGAAATGAAATCTTTTTTATTATTGTTGCTAATATTTCATCCTGGTTTTTTTTCCATTGTTGATGACCAAGATATAAAGATTCAACTTTTTTTCCCATGCTGAGTAAGTTTAAATGTAAAGAATGCTGTAACTTTCTTTGAAATTTAATTGTATTAACAATTAAAATTTAATTTCAGAATTAATGATTTTAAATTGAGCCCGTTTTTAAGTAATGCTACTTTTTCATCTGGTATAAATGAATGTTTAAAGACAGAAATGGAAAATTATAGAAATGTATAAGAATATAATTGTGTAATGCATTTAAAATGGTTTCATTTATAGAAGGTAAACAAAAAATTTCTTGCCGTTTGCGCGTTTCCATTGAAAGAAGTGAGAATAAGTATGCAAACTCTTGTATGATGTGATTGAGAAACCGTCAGTTGAGAGTAGGAATATCAGTTGTTATAAACGCAGGCCCACTGCTCACATTCATCAATCGGAAGTCGTATAGTAGCGAAGCGAAATGGACGTATCGAAGGAGCTCATTCGGGGTTGTTTACTTTACGACTTCAAAGTGGGCTTATCAGCTGCTGCATCAAGTCGCCGAATATGTCAAGCGTTGGGATAGTTCTATTAATGAACTTACGGCAAGGCATTGGTTTCAAAAACTGAGGTCGGGAGATTTGTCCCTCTGTCATAAAGCTCTAACAGGATGACCACGGTCGTACCAACTGGCCTACTGGTCACTAGGGACCTGTACTCGCAGCTATTGGAACATGTACAACATGCATTGCATCAGAAGGAGCCAGCATTGATTAATCTAAAGGGTGTACTGTTATTGCATGATAACGCAGGCCGCATGTGACCAGCAATACGATACAGCGACTTGATTGGGAGACTTTGTGCCGTCCTCCTTACTCACCAGACCTTGCACTATCGGATTACCACCTCTTTCCTTTCTTGGACAATCATCTTCGTGGTAAATCCTTCACCAATGAAACAGACGTGCACCAAGCTCTCACGGACTTCTTTGCGTCCCCCCCGAGTTTTACCGCAAGGGGATTGGATAACTGAAGACACGTTGGCAGAAGGTGTTGGGTGCCGATGGAGATTACTTCGATGATTAACAATAGGCTACGTTGTTTGCATGTCATGTTCTTTTGGGTCATTAAAAAAGACAAGAACTTTTTTGTTTACCTTGTACATTCATGAAAAATTGAAGTTTAAAAACTATTTGCTGGGGGAATTTTTAGGACAATATCATACGAAATATTTATTTAAAATTTTTAGCAACCATTTACTGCAACCAAAAGTTAGTTTTCATTGTTTGTTGAGATAATTCTGAATAAGTCCTAATTATTTGTTGGTAGAAATATTTGGTTTTTATAAAAAAATATTTTTGTAAAATAAGAAAGTAAAATATTTTGTTGTTTTTCAGATATCTCTCCACCTAATATAAAATGTCCGAAATCCATCGTTACTGCAACAGATCCTGACAAAGCCACTGCTCGAGTATCATGGAATGAAGCCACTGCTGATGATAATGTATTCGTTTCTGACGTATTCGTAAAGTCTCCTATATTCATAAAGAAATCCCCTCAAGCTTTTCCAATCGGTGTCACAAAAGTTGTGTATGAAGCAATAGATGGTTCTAATAATTCCAACTCTTGTTCTTTCACCGTCACAGTTTTGGGTAAAAAAAATTCTAAATCTTTTTTCATTATTTATGTATTTACGAATACAGCCATAAATTAATTACCATTAATTTATAGTTGTTTTATTTTTTTCAAGCTTCGATGGACCTGAAAAAAAGGACCGGGGGTAGAGAACAGAATGAATTTATTAAAAAAAATATACAAACATGGTTACTTTTCGAAAAATTGTACTGAAGATTCAACTGTTCGTCTCATTAATGCATTAGATTTTTGATTTCCTCTTCTTCAATGATGTGAGAAAACCCTTAACGATCCTTTAAAGTTCCTCATTATATTGGGAACTCTGGTTTCTTAATCAATTCTTCAATTCTGAGAAGAAATGAAAAAATCAATTGGCTCCAGGTCGCTTTCTCGATGTAGGAGGGAAAAGAACGAAAATCTTCTGCAGTCGAAGATCTTGGTGAATGAGTTGATAACATGATTTGAAAGAAATGAAAGATGCATGAAATCAGGCAAGGAACAGATCGACCAGCATTCCAAAATTGAGAATTTGAAGAGTGAATGTTTAGACATTTCTGCTCTATATTCTTTTCTTTTCTTTTTCTTTTTCTTCGACATTCTAGGGGGTGCACCTTATATACAACGTAAAAGGTCAGGAGTTTTTATAGATGCACTATAATAAAATATAAATTTTTCTGATACTAATTGTTAAAATTACACTGTAATTGGGTAAAGGTTAATAAAAACAATGATTTTGAACAATTATTCTTATAATCATGTATTGTAATGAAAAAAATGTAACCATAAAATGCAAAAATAATATAACAAGAATTACTTAAATGACCTGAAAATAAAATAAAGGAAAATGAATGAAATGAAAGAGGAAAGTATTTACATTTGTAATACAAAACTGCATAAATGTTATTGAAATTAAAAAAGATAGATTTGGTATAAAAAGTAACTACCCTCTTATTTTATTCATCATTAAACTTTCAATGTATCGCTGCTGTATGAACAAATGTGTTGCTAATATTTTGAAAATAACAAATTTCTTGGAAATCTCACAGCTAAACCTTTTGATTCTAATTGCCATTTTGGAAGGTTTGGATCTTTTTTTTACCTGATAATTTTTTATTCGCTGCTTCTGAACCCTAATTATGTTTTTCTTTTCAACTCTATTAGTTTTAGTTCCCTTTGTAAAGAAATGGGATCTTTGTTCAATGCATTTTACCAACTATCGCAGAGAGAATTCGAGTGGCGCAGCATGGCTAAAATAGGCTTTTGTGCCAAAAACTAAAATAACCTAATCTAACTAGCTATCATAGATATTTCCATCTAAATCACTCTCATTATTGCTTGTGAAATGAAGAATGTAGATGTTGGTTGTAGCTACTTTATTTTTAAATCGACACAGAAAAGAAGATGCAACAAAAATTTACCTCAACGGTTGTGTTTTTTTCGGAAATACAAATAGAATGGCCAGAGTTCTAAATGGCTCGAATTACAAACGTTGACTAACAGATCGAAAGGAGCCAAGAATAACCAAAATCATGCTTTTCTAATGTCCTGTGGTAAAAAGATGTAAAATGAAATTCTTTTCTAATGTATCACTCATATACGCGCGTTCACTGGAACGTTAAAAGAAAGACGAAAGAACTTTCAGACTCACGAGGAGCTTCAAAAGAACGTCAGCCATCTCGTATCACTGAGGTAACGTTCTACAAAGGAGGGATCATATACTTGGTCCACCGATATGATAAATATCTGAATCTTGTTGGCGATTGTGTAGAAAAATAATCTTCTTTCTACATAACTTTTGATTGCAAATTCACTATATTATCTACTCTTGTTTTATAGCCCATCATAACTTGGGAAAAGTCCCCTTTATTAATTCTTTTGAATCTAAATATATATCTAAACTAAGAATCCGTGGTCTTGAAACATGAAAGTAAAAGTTTGTCTTTAAAATTTTGCAAAATTTGTATATGGAAATATACGTAAATGCAACAGACTTTTAAAAATAAGTTAATAGTTGTATTTATAATTAGTAATGCTATTTTATCTGAAAAATGCAATTTGCCATCAGAAGATAATTTGTGTATGTATAATAATAGTGTATAAATAGTTTAAGTCTTAGTATATTTCACAATACAGAGTTATTCGAACAGATTTAAAATGATTTATTTTAGTAAATGACAATAGATAAGGATACATATGTTATTGCCTTGAGAAACTCAAATAATCTTACATATTTTAAACTAAACATGAATTGTATAAATGGTGGTTTCATTGATTGGTACAATTTGGACGAAAAATATAATATAATGAAACACCTTCAAACTGATTGAATTTTGGTTTCTTTAGTAAGAATGTGCATCGGTGCAGTTTGCCAACTTAAACTATTTCGTTGCACTACAAATTACATAAAATTAAGTAGTTACATTTGAATGAAAAACGATGTAAATTTTCATCAAATTTTGTCATTCATTTCGTTTTTATTTCAAAACACGATTTCTAGTTGGTTACTTAAAGGATTATTAAATTAAAATGAGATTTAGAAAAGCAGTGTAACAGTATTACATACAATTATAAAAATTGCGCCAATAATTGTAAAATGTACCAAAGTTGAAAGTTCAATTAAATATCTTATAAATATTGAAAATGAAAATTAATTATGCGTATCGACTCATTGGATCACGATTAATCGTATGCTCGAATTATTGATGTCATCACGATATCAATAAATATATTTTTCAAAAATTTATATCAAAAAATTTATATTTCTAAATCATCGATTTTTTTATAAATCGAAAATCGTCACATCCCTGCATTCAACATCTCATGAAATAATTTGTAATTTGAGATTACTTTCACTACTTAAAGTACAGTATTAATATATTTAATATTTAATATAATGCTTTCTATATTCTTAATAACTACAAGAACACTCGAGCTGGAAAAACAAATTGAAATCCGTAGGATTTCTGTTAAAAATCTCTCCTATTTAATTAATTCTTAATGACTTCGAGAATACTTTTCAGCCAGATTTGCTACATTATTTGTCATTAATCTGAGCAGTACACTGTTGTGATCATTAAATAATCCACATCAGTGAATCTCTGATAGGAATAAGTGAATTAGTGAATTTCAGTAGCATGCCGTAATTTTAAGAGATTAGCATGTCTTATTTTCAAGAAATTCTTAATGCTTATAATTGTTTTTAAGTTCTTCATTATTTTTTAAAAATATTTATATCTAGTTTTAGAAAGAAAAAGAAAAAGTCTTTCGATGAATGTTTTTCTTAGGAAGTAAATCTAGTTGATTAATTATTTTTGAATAGTAAAATAGTGTTTTCCTTTTTAATTTTTTCTAGATAAAGAACCTCCAAAAGTTTTAGAGTGTCCTGCAAATATTGAGATATATCATGATAAAAGAACTCCAATCTCAGTTACTTGGAAGGAGCCAGTCTTTTGGGTATGGTACAATGACTGGTTTTTATTTCTTACTTTAAATAAAAAAAATTTCAAAAGTATCTCGAAATAAGCAGGACTTACGTATTTTAATATGCGAACTGTATTATAATCAGTTTGGTTTCTTCATATAACAGAAAATAAAATATAAAAGATCATTTATTAAGTCATTGAAATAAAAGTTTTGAATAGTGAGATTAAAGCATTTGTAACAATAAGAAGAGATTGCTGGCAGGAATTAAATATATTTACAACTCATTAATAACATAAAAAGATATTATCTAAAATTGGTAAAATATACCTGTCTCTAGCACTAATTTTTACTGACAGTTTATCTAGATCCTTTTGTAAGTAGAATTATCATATTATGCAAGACACTGATAACATAATGTTTTTGCGAATGAAAATTGAATCGGTAGAATATATCGATATGCAAAAAAATTGCTTGGCATCGATATTTGTGATAACAATTTTTCGTAAGAGGAATTGCAAAACTGAATTGAGTGTTTTGTAAGTAAAACGAATATATTGGTCAATAAACAAAAAGTTGACATTTATATATTAAATACTAACGAATTTTTCTTTTCCAGGATAACTCTAAACAGATCAAATCAGTGACTCAAAATCACAAAAGTGGAGATAAGTTTTCTTGGGGAAATCCATATCCAGTTTATTACAACGTAACAGATCCCTCTGGAAACAAGGCCTCTTGTAAATTTACGGTTAAAATAAGACGTATGTCTTTCATTTTATTGATATTACAATGGATTCATTTGCCCTGTTGTAACAATTTTATTATATTCAAAATAATATTTTCCCATAATTCTAAGAGTTTCTTATTTCAATATTTGAATACACATATTTTAATGAATAGTTATGTTTCACTGTACTTACTTTTCAGCCTTTATTGTTCCCCCTGTGTGGGTGAATATGCATTAAAATATAAAAGTGCAGGAAATTGAAAACAATAAAACTATAGCATTTTAATACAGTACAAGTTTTAAGATTTGTTATTCTTTTAAAAAGAAAACACATAATTAGCTTCTTAATGGTGTTTTTTCAACTAGAGATTAGATAATACATTCTGTTTTGGCGATATGTTTGCTACTTGTTGACTTAATGAAATGTTTGTAGATCTCTTTTGGTGTTTAAGAATCCATATATAGAATAGCATCATCACTGTATCGAATTACGATTAAGAATGACTTTATTATAGATTAATTTAAGTTTAGAAATGGTACAATTATTATATCAGTGGCGTAATAGTGGAGGAGAAAGAAGGGTTTAATTAGATTGGTGGGTCAGGCTTATGGAATTACCATTGTGACAAAAATTAGTACATTCATGTCAATTTTTAAAGTCAAATATGATAAGAAACTCAAAACATAATACTATGCTATTCGTATAATTTATCATTGCTTAGTTTTTGATGATAGTTGGAAAGGAAAATTCATACTACGCCTCGAACATTACTAATCCTTTCAACGCTACCGAATCCAATTCACAATCCACATTCAGTTATACAATTAAAGTTTTGAATGTCCATGGAAACAGTTGATCAGACAACCCAATCTCCAAACTTCCATATCATATCAGTGTGAGAATATTTGACTCGGAAAAGGAAAAATAAAATTGTTTGAAACTAACATTAACAATGATTCTTAATTAGATTCAGAACCTGAATTATCTTGAAACCAAATCCTTAATGTTGAATCACTGCATCCCAATTATTATGACTCAATTGTTTATTGATTTTGTTTGTTTTTGTATTCCAGCCATAATGAATTCACCATGTTTTCATTCATTTTTCAGACTACCCATGTCCGCCACTCCAAGCTCCTGCCAATGGTTTCGTGACTTGTGACACTTGGGAAGATGGACGCTTGTGCAGTGTTCACTGTGCTGAAGGTTACCGATTCGCCACCAAACAGGAAGTTCCGAATACCTTTGAATGCAAAAAAGTAGGCCGAACCGGAGGCAAATGGGCACCTTTCCTAACCAAAAATTCTAATTTCAATTTCCCTATCCCAGATTGTTCAAGTAAGTTTCATTCATAAATGAATATTGTTGCCAGAGATTTACAGTATAGTTGATTATCCTTCTTCAAACAATTTAGTTTTTATCTATCAAACGTAGGCATTTCCAAAAGGAATAAACAAAGAAGAATATATTCAAATATGATTTAGTTCCAATTATTGATATTCGTAGAAATCTATTTGATTATACAAATCAGGATGGAGCACCAGTCTATGTATTGAATAAATGGATTAATTTTTTTTTCATTTTTTATTAAAGTTACCAATGTTAAATTAAAGAGCAGTGAAATTTTGTGAAGCTACTACAATTTAATAATCTAAATAATTTAATATATTACACTAATATTAGATAATAATATAACAATATTATTATGAATAATTAAATGGTTAGATTATTAATTATTTAACAATATTTAGGCTAAATAGTGTAGGCACATAGTCACTGGTTTTCGTATCAACTCAGATTGTTTGGTCACGGATTTACCACATAGTAGTCTATTTTTACTGGTAGTGTACATGCATTTTTGACTTATGTGAAGTGTGTGTATTTATATTCAAATTTTATGTATCGAAACATTATATATCAAACAAAATTTTTTATATCAAAGCATTAAATATTTAAAAAAAAACAGTTTAAAAATCATTTCCTACAGTAGACAGCAATTTTGAAAATTGGAAAAGAATATTTAAACCAGGGAAATTCTTATTAAATACAATTTTAGTATTCCTCAAAGTACCTTGTTTAATTTGCTTTGACATTCTTTAAAAAAGTATTGCCATATATGTACTGCCTCTGAAATGAAGATTTATGGTTATATTGAAGTATTGTTTTCCTTGCCTTTTGATTACAACCCATAGTTCATGAAGCTGTATGGAAATCCACTCCATTTATTAGCTGCCCTTATAAAATGGTTTCCTTGTATGAGTTCAGTAATTTTAATATATATTTTTTATTAATTTACTTTGAAATTCATTGAAAAAGAATTGTCACATATCTACTGGCACTGAAATGAAAATTTATAATATTAAAAAAATTTTCTTCCTTTTTGATTGCAACTCATAGACCATAAAGCTCTATTGCAATCTATACCAATTATTAGTTGCCCTTATCAAATGGTTTCCTTGAAAAAGATTTGTTTGGGAATAGCATATGTAGATTTTGTCAAAGCATTAGTCTTATGTTTGCACTTCTACATTTCTGTTCAATTTATTTCTTTTCTTATATAGAAATTCACAAGCGAAATGCTGTCAACGAAACAATTCAGTTTAATTACAAAGTGGATGTCTGTAACGAAGAAATAGCAAATAAACTGAAAGAAAAATTTGTATATACTTTAAAGGTTAGTATACTTTTCATTGAACGATTTGAATTTGTATTTGTGTGCATTTCTTTGACAAAATGTTTTTTATTATGTGTGTGTCAATGATGTTTCATTTCTTCTTTTTACGGCATACAATTGACATTTCTTCTTAAACGAAGGAGATAATTTTTTTTCTCTCATACGAAAAGTTACTGTATGTGGTTAAGCTACATTAAACGTCAATATGAAATCATATGCACTTTTATCCATATTCATGATTTAATTTATTTGGAATTTAATTTTTATTGTATTGTTTTACTATTAATATTCTAAGTAGTTGTGAAATACTAAAATTAAACCCGGTTTATTTCTTCTTATTTGTTTGATGTATATGCATTTTTATGACAAATTCTATGGCGAGATTCACAATATATATCCATGATCAGAAAACGAGAGTAACACAAACCAGCATCCCACTCACAATATGTCCTTCTCATATCAATTAAAAGACGTCATGCCTCAAAGAAAGGTTTAATTTGTATTAAAGTCATATTCGTATGCATCTTCAGTTTTATTGGATTTCGAATATGCATCCCTCAAAATCTGGCTCTAAACAATGTTTCCCAACTTTTCAAAGTCTAAGTAGAAAAATTCTTCTCCTCAAGCCTATAACCAATGAAAAAGTGGAGAGAAGCTATAATACTAGAAATGAAAAATGTAGAAAATAAAAGGAAACTTTTCACTCTAGGATTTTCTCAAGAATGCAACGAGACAATTTCTACCTATATTATAGAAATCCAATGGTCATATGTAGATATTGAATTTATGGTGTAAAAGTGATACAGATAGAGTCATTTGTTATTTTCGAATTTCTCTTTATATTTTCTTGGTACCGAAAAAATTATTTTAACGAATCGAGTACTTCGTTTCGGAAAATAACGTATGTACGGGATGCAGTTATTAGTTCAACTTTGCTTGTTGCCTAAAATAGACCTTTGTGGTGCATGGAATATCAGTATTTTTTTAAAAAATAGATTCATGGCAGATTTTATTTTTCTTCGTGATTAGAAAATGTATCCCTGTGGACGGACTACCGTCCTGTTTAACAATATCTCGGGTTTGATTATCATAGATTAACTGACGAAAATTATCGTAAAAAATCTCATTCACAATGACGGAGTGCTTAAGGAAAAAAAATATATAATTTAAATCGAGCTTTAGGTGCAAACATATAGTAGCATTAAAAATTAAAAGCAATGACCAGGAGTTCTAAACCGTTCTCTGAAGTACAAATATTCGATAAAGTGTTCTTTTAATGGTAATTTTTTGAATGTTCTAATTTAGAGATGAAACAGTGAAATCAAAACTAATCACAGAGAAATCAAAAGAATAGAAACAAATAGGGAATGTATAATAGATAAAAAATTTCATTACCAAACATAGAATAAAAGATGTCGATGGGAAATACTAGCAATAACACCATTTTATCCACGAGGGACGGATATTACGAATCAGAATAAATTTAAAATAAATGAAACTGCAGACTCAGCTAATTGGCCTTTGTTGCAATCCTGCAATAAATGATGAATAGAACGTGAAGTTTAAGATCCCATATCTAATTTTTATTCATGACTAGCTTTATTCATATGTTGATGAATGCTACTTTAAGTATAAATAATGCCCTTTGAGTTACTTGATGCCAAAATAGAAACGGAAATTGTACATAAGATAATAACGCACACCAAAAGACCTAGATGATTTTAAATTCCATCTAACGTTACAGATGGCGTTGGACGATTATAAAATGACTGAAAATTCTCAATCGGATTGCTTTTTGATTTGGAGAAATATATATAACAGCAATTTTTGTTGTTTTAGGATGTTAGTTTGTAAGTTAGCACCTGGACAAGCTGTATAGAGGGGAATGGAAGTTTTCCTGGGTTTCTGGATTTTCCTGTTTAAATAAGTTATTCTTCAGATAGGAAAAGTTTAAATAAGAAGTTATAGACGTAAATTAGACTAGAAAAAAAAGGTTTTAGATGTGGTGACAGTTTAATTAGATTAATCCTAAATTAAAAAAAATAATTTAGCTTTTAGTTTTAATTTGAGTAAAATTTTTGGAAGCAAGTGCTACATAAAGAGGAATAACTGATAAAAAAAATTCAGATTGACTTTTGAATTTATTTATTTATTTATTTTGTTTTTGAAAAAAGAGTCGCCTTGTCGAAAAATGACTGTCGATAAGAATTGGTGATCAAAGAAAAATCCTATTCTAAAAATATGATTTTTGGAAGCAAGTGTTACATAAAGAGGAATAAGTGATAAAAAATTTCAGATCGACTTCAGAATTAATTTTTTTTTCTATTTTTGAAAAAAAAAGTCGCTTTGTCGAAAAAATGACCATCAATAAGAATTTGCGGACAAAGAAAATTCCTATTCTAAAAAATACTGATAGACGATTTCAAATAGTAAAATATTAGATTTAAAAAAAAAAAACGCTGTGAAAACTACATTTAACTTGAACATTTTGTCTTAACTAATAAGCTTGAATTAATTTCCCGATATTATTTATTCTCGCAAACACTATTTTTGATTGTTTTTCTAGATCATTTACAACAAAGGAAGACTTTTTTCTTTTTCAAATCTTTTTGACATTTTTTTTTCAAAATTCACAGTTGTGATACCGTTTAAAATCGTTTTTTTTTCAATCCGGGAATTCAAGCTGGTAGAAAAGTACTTTCAGAAAGTTTTCAAGATATCTGAATTTTTCAAAAAATAATCTAAGTACCTATGTTTTATTTTTACAAGTTAATTCTCATCTGCTTCGTATTTCAGTGGAATTAAAAAAAAAATTCGTATTAATAAATATATATTTCCAAATATGAACCTATTAAAAATTTACTTCTGATCTAATTAAAATTATTATAGTTAATGTTCGACAGCTTTTTTATAAATATTTTTATTTATTGCAACTGCTGGCCTTCTGGTACCGAGGTAGCGCGTCTTCCTCGTGTTCTGGGAGTCCCGGTTCGGGCATGGTTGTTCTTCTGTGTGCTATCTGTGAGATGTGTGACTGTACTCTCCTGTAAAAAAGGGGCTGTGCAAGCAAATGTGGGGAGTTTGTAGCTGAAGTCATACTCTTGGCACTTGTTGACGCTACTTGAAACAAGAGACGCATATTCTTTGGTTTAAAATCTGCTGTTGCATCAGCCGAGGGGCTTGTCCACAGGCAAGTGCCATAAGTAACAACAACATTTATTGCAACTTTTTAATGATTTTTTTTCCTCAGATGAATACTGTTTTATTTAAAAGTGTAAAAAGCCTTCGTTTCAATATATACCAGTTCAAACGTAGAGATCTGTTCTGTATAGCCAATTCAACTACTTAAATTAATAAAATTATTCTCATGTATTTTTTCTGAATTTTTTTACTTTTCATGACTCTTCAGTAACTAATTCCGTAGATTTTTTGGGGTGTTTTGAAAAAATCTACGGAATTGTTTGAAAATAAAAACGCTTTTATTATGTGATATGCAAAAATGTCTTTTCATTACAATTTCAAGTAATAAACGCATCTTACATAGCATTCCTTTGGACCAGTTGGTAATGTCATTTGTCCTGCAAAAAGAGGTTGCAAGCCAGGAAATGTACAAATCTCATGCGGAAATAATCCTCTTCGGAAGTTCAAAAGAAGTGTGGATGCTAAGAAGGATTTGATTGTAAAATTAAATGTGGCTATATATCCCGGGGAAGATGAAGATCTGAATGGGACAGTTATATCAGAGGTAATTATAGTAAAAATACAAATGAATAACGATTTTTTACATACTGGAATAAAAATTATCTATTTTTTTTATTAATATTTATTTTAATAAGTCATTCTTCTCTTAATAATATAGCTGAATTTCAATTATATAGGTTTCGGATCCAAATGAAGCTAATATGAATATGTCACAGTCACTAGCGAAAGGAATTGAATCATTAGCAACACAAAATGTGAAAGAAGTTTATAACGTGGATTCTATAGAAGCGCCAGAAATCAGCCTTCAAATTGATTTGATTTGTTCTTTGGGTCAGATTAAAAAAGACAATTCTTGTGGTAAGTATTATAAATTATTTACTTTTCCTTTAAATAAATAGAAATCCAATGGTATGAAAAAAGAAAAACAATTATAAATTTACTTCAGAAAGATCTTTTGTTTTAAGAAAATTGATATGATTTTTTTTCAAGCTAGAAAGGTAAATATCAGTCAGCATAAATCTCCTCTTTCTATGATTTGTTCCTTACGATTTCCTCCGGATTTGTTCATTGAAATATTGAGTGCTTGTAAAGGAATAAAATATTTGGCTGATCTCCAAACATTATATTATCGGTTAATACTATCACATATTTTTAAAATTAGCTTTAAATTTTTGTTGTTGTTGTGTTGTTACTTATGGCACTTGCCATGGACAAGCCCCCTGCTGATACAGCAGCAGATTTAAGCCGAAAAGAGCGTCTTGTTTTTGAAGTAGCACCAACTAAAGTCAAGAGTACGACTTAGCTACACACTTACCACATTTGCTTGCACAGCCCCTTTTTACAGGGTGGGCACAGTCACACATCTCAGAGATAGCAAACAGAAGAACAACCATGCCCGAACCGGGACTTCCAGAACACGAGGAAGATGCGCTACCTCTATGCCAGAATGCAGGCTTAAATTTTTAATTATTTCGTTTTTAAACATAGGTCTCCAACTAAGGCAAATTTATGATATTTAATTTCCAAGCTTTTAACAGACATTAAATACATGACAGCGTTTTTAGATTTTGTACACTATGAGACTGTGTTTTTGGAAAGTAATTTGGTGGCGTTTGGTTTTATAAACCTAAAAGAAGTTAGACTATCAATGATAGTCTAATTTCTTTTTTAAATTTCTATTAATTCACATTCTCCCTATACGTATTCTTATTCAAATTTTCAATCCTTAATAAAATACTTTTTATTCATCCACTAAAGTTCAAGTAAATTTTTTAAAACTTGTAGTAGATGACATTTGATTTTAATACAGTTCTTTCAAATATTAATTCATTAATTTTTTATTAATTAATTGAAGACAAATTTTCTCTCCTTTATAGTAGTTCTTTATAGTTTTTGTAATTGTAAGGTCGGGATAGCCTTTTTGGTAGGGCGTTGGATTTGCATTCCTTGTGCTGAGAGTTCGAACCTGGTCACAAAATTCTCCATGCCGGGAGTTGTACCACTGTTGTTCTGAATCAAAGGTTTTCGTTATTTGGATGCTCAGGAATCCAAACCTTTAGAAGCTATTGCACCCCTTCTTCCGTTGTAACGTGGAACACGTGAACAACTATTGTATTTATTTAATAAAAAATAACTAAAATAAAAATTTTCCTAATATCAAAAGTAGGAATTCATTTAAAAAAACTGTTTTTTATATTACTTGCTATATTAAACAGAATCGATGCTGGAATGTTTTGTATTTAGTATATATACGAGTACTATTCTATTTAGCTAGAGTTTAAAATCAGCGTTAGAAAATTTAGTTTTAAATTTAATCAATGCTTCTAACAATTAATTAACTTTTATAAAAATTTCGGTGTCGAATGCCACACTTAATAAAATTTAAAAAGATGATACATACTCCCGTTTAGTATTTATAAAAAAATTCTATCAAAGAAAAAAAATACATTATACATCACAGATTAATTTTTTTTTTTTTTGTATTCTACAATGATTAAAATAATAACGTTCATTGTGGGTTTGATAATAATAAAGTTATGAAAATAAATAAATTGCTCGATTCTGTCTAAAAAGTATTTAATAGTAATTCTAGATGTAATGATACAATTTCATTCATTAGAATGAATTCGGTACTCATATAATTAATAATTCTGTCGCAGCAATTAAAGGTCATTAGCGGGAAGCTAATTATTCATGACAAACGAGAATTGCAGAGAAGTATTTCAATGAAATTATTTCTAACAAGTAATTAAAAAAAACAATTTTTAAAAAGCAATTCCTACTTAGGTTAACAAAGAAAATTTTTATTTTAGTTACTTTTTATTAAATAATTACAATTAATATAAATATGTATATAACAAATTTGCATGACAGAATCACATTATTAAGCGGCAAAATAGAAATCAAATTTCCTGGCATTTTTCCATTCTCTTTTCTATTCCCAAGGGATGCGAACCCAACGCTATACCGACCAGACTATCCAGGCCTAACAATTACTATAAATAACTGCTCAAAAAATTATGTTCTCATTAAATTTTCAACGCCAATTGAGGATTCAAAGTCAATTGTGACGACGCAACATATGTGATTGTTCTACACCAGTTGGGGAAGGCAATACAGATTAGAAATTTCTAATTTTCTTTATTCTGTATTATTTTAATTCGAAAGTACTTCACAATTAATTAAGAAAACGATTAATTAGCAATGTTTGATTTTAAATGCGTCAAACATTAAGAAAATAAACACAATCGTTTAAAATAATCGGCCGAAAACATGTTAATCCTAACCTTGGTTTGGTTTAAAAACACTGAATCGTTACTTATTTGGCAGCTGGGAAATGAAGATTTTTGGTAAGAAAGTTAGGTTTTAATTAATTAATAAAAAATTAATGAATTAATATTTGAAAAAACTGCATTAACATCAAATGCTATCCACTACGAGTTTTAAAAAATTTACTTGAACTTGATTGGATGAATAAAAAGTATTTTATTAACGATTGAAAATTTGAAAAAATATATTTATATAGGGAAAGCATGAGCTAATAGTAGGAATTGAAAAATACATATTAATTTGACATTTCACAATTAATTATGAGATTTACGAAAAAATATACAGAGTGCCAACTTAATTCCCTCACAACACCCTTAACGTTGAACTACGGTACCTATAACTATGAAATTACTCGACAGGACTGCTTACTCCACCGCTTGGCTGAAAACTTTGAAAGTAGCGATCCCATACCGAAAATGGTCTAAGAAAGAGAAGAAATTAACAATTAAATAGATGTAGAACGGTCTCGATTTAGTGCAACAAATTCGCTTTGTATACATGAATACTAAGAATGCTTAGAATGTAGAATTGTTTATTTGCATTTTCCGAAATTGTGACTTCACAAGACATAAAAAGATGGAAATTTGTTATTTTTCTAGGAGAAGGGGGGTGGGAATTCCGAATCTACTTCCTTTAAGAATAACTGAAACAGCAAATATATGCAATCGCTTTGCCAACATTGCAGGATTTTTGATGGCTTATTACTATTGCCTTTGTTTACCCACCAAATGATACGCTAAACTTTTTTTCAAACTGATAGTCAGGCAAATTTGTTTAATCTATAATGCACGTTTATTAGCAAAAAACATTTAATAATTTTATATCAGGTAGTTCAAAACTTTTTTATGGGTATGATTCTTTTTTCTTTCTTACTCATACCACTTAAGGCGCGTAAAAATTGCTTATTCGTAACCAACAAAATTACAAAAGAGAATATGATAGATTTGCTTTGTAAATAAAATCCAACTATTCAGTGAAAATAATAACTAAAAAATAGCAGTTTGTTTTAATAATTTTTCGTAACAATCATTTCTTCATAAAAAGTTTTTGTAAACAACCATTTTGATTCAACTTCGAAACAAAATCTGAACAAGAAGTATTGAAAAACTAGATATTTAATAAATGATAATGAAATAACTAACTTCTTTCTGTGAAATTCTTATATAATTTCAATCTTTTAGTGGGAAATATTTTAAAAATAATTCATAAGAAATATAAAAGTTCATTTAAAGTAACAGAAGCCATTTTCTGATAATGAAACGCATAGTTCTTAGTTGTGTTTTTGCTAGATTTGTAATTCATAATTTATTACTTTTTTACAGTGGACTGTCCAGCTGGTACATATAAAAACGATATTATGGAGGCCTGTCTCGATTGTCCTCAAGCAAGTTATCAAGATAAAATAAACGCTTTCTCTTGCCTTCCTTGTCCAGAAGGTTACACGACATATGATAAAAGATCGAGATCTTTTTCTGACTGCAAAGGTAAGAGAATTTATTTTTCCAAGTAAAGACTCAACTAACTTATGGCTGCATTCGACAAATCCGGATGAAAGATTTTTACAAACACACTACGTAAATGCTCTTTCATTGCCATCTCAATTCCTGCATCAGCTCAATCAACACTTCTAATAATATCTGCAAATCACTTAAAAGTCTTTCAAAACAACGATGTTAAATGGACTCTTTGTGTGTTTGTAGACATTTTGTGTATTCTTTTCACTCATCCATGAGTGTTATCTTTTGCTTCCTCCTTTAAATGGCGTTTTTGTTTTCACTATTATCTTAAATCTTCTATGATATCAACAATTCTACAATGAACAGTGTGTAAATTTTATATATTTGTAAATATTTTTTAAGTATTCTTGATTTTGATTTGTTTTTATTGCTGAAATGTTTCTTGTTTCAAATTTTTTTTCAGGCTTAATCAAATTTCTTGTGTTTCCCTTTAGTAACTGTTACTAATTTTTATTTATGAATCAGTGCTGCTCTTATTCCTTAAGAATCTTGATCTTACAGTACAATCCTTATACCGACTTGTTAACTTGTTCAAATTTTCAACCTCTAATCAAATACTTTGTATTAATCCAATAAAGTTCAGGTAAATTTTTTAAAGTTTGTAATGGATGATATTTGATATTAATACTGTTTTTTTAAATATTAATTCATTATTTTTTTATTAATTAATTAAAAACTAACTTTATTGCCAAAAATCTTTGTTTTCTCATCAACAAATAAGTTAAGAAGTGAGTTTGTTCTAATCCCACGCTAATAAGGCAAGTCATAATATGTTTTAGGCTGATTATTTCAAACGATTCTGTTTATTTTCTTAATGTTTGATGCATTTAAAAGTAAACATTGTTAATTAAACGAGTTTTCGATTTCATTTTGAAGTACTTCCAAATTAAGATAATACAGAATAAAAAAATTAAATATTTCTAATCTGTATTGCGTTACCTCAACTGGTATAGAAAATTCACGCATTTTGCATTGCCACAATTGACGTGGAAAATTCATCGCCAGTATATTTTTTTATTAATTATTTATAGTAATTGTTATTATTAGGTCGGGACAGCCTGGTTGGTAGGGCATTGGTTTCACATCTTTTGGGATGCGAGTTCGAACCCGTCAGCCGAGGGCTCTCCGTGTGTGTGTTGACTGTCACACGTTAAATCTGTCGTGGTCACAAATTCCACCATGTCGACAGTAATACCATTGGGGGTACTGTGTCAGAGGTAATCGTTCTCTGTTCCAGATCTGAGTTACGATCCGTGGATGAATGAATGAAATGCTTGAATAATCTCCGCCCTCTACAAAGGGTTTATGACGTGTGTTAGCTAGAAATCAAACATCTGTCCCCGGTTGCTCAGGGGTCCATACCCTCAGAAGCTACTGCAACCCTCTTTCCGTTATAAAGCGGATATAATTATTTAATAAAAGGTAATTAAAAAACTCTTTCTCAATGCGCGCCGATATTTGTATACAGAGCGTATGATTATATCTAATAGAGTTATCTAAATTAAAGAATATCTTGAGGCATAGAAAACTGCTTAAAAAATAAGAACGTGGAAAAACGACTGTAAAAAAATGAATCGTAACTCCTGATGTATACTACACGAAGATTTTCTTGTTTAAGTATGTATTACATTTGACATTAAAAGTCTGACAACCTTAGAGAGTATTACTTTAGGAAATTTAAACATTCATGTAATCCACCATTATTTTCAATATTACTATGTGCACAGTTCAGAACATATTATTTTTTGAATATGCACTTCCATAATATTTTCTATATTTTATTGAAAGAAATATCTTGCATTTTGTTTTTGATTGAAATTGCAATGCACATAAAGGCAACAAAAAACGTCAATTTCAATGTTTTTGAGTGCATAACTTGTTATTTTGAATCATGATCAGATAATAAAAAATAAAATGTATGCAGTAATGCAAAAAATTTAGAAATACAATTCTTTAGAAATAAAGCTTCATATGCAATACGTATTTTTATTATTGAAGAGCATGACTTAAATGTTGATTTATTTTTTTTCAGCTCCCTGCAAACCTGGTACTTATTCTCGAACGACTTTCGAACCTTGCCAGCCTTGTCCATTGAACACATACCAGGAACACGCTTTAAGAAAAGAATGTACCAGATGCCCTATCGGATTGCTTACTTGGAAAACTGGTTCAAATTCATCTACAGACTGTACTTGTATGTTGCATTAATATTTCTAATTAGATTATTATTGCATTAATTTTCATCTAAGCACGAATAGCTGCTTCTGATATCTTATTAGTTTTCAATTAAATCCTTAAATTAATCATTAAAATGTAAATGCCAATGTCATTAAATCATTAATATTTAAATGTTAAGGTCATTAAATCATTAAAATTTGAATGTCAATTAAATCATTAAAATTTTAAAGGTGTGTAAAGCAGTAATTTTTTAAATTTAATAGAGTTATTTTGAATTGAAATTATCCGATGAAGTGCTTCCATCTGGAATTATTGAGCCCAATAAATTCTCCGTCTTGAAAGGTGAAGATTTAAACCATTGGTTAATATAAAGATTGCAAAATCTTTAAGTGAATTCTTAGATAATTTAAAATACACAATTATGTTTCGAAAGAGAATGTCACATTTAGCACACAAATCAACAATTAAATGCAGAAATATCAATAATAGAAAATGGATGGATGAAAGTTTTTAATGTATTATCAGTTTAGGTTTCGAAAATTTTGAGAGACTGTATTTTTAAAGTTGACGAAAGCAATCCAACGGAGTTATTTGTCTCTACTTCATAAAAGCATTTAAATTATCTGACATATTTAAGAAACAATTTTAAATGAAATTTGTTGAATCCAAAAATCCAAAAATAGAGAGATACATAAATAGACAAAGGATTTAAGATTTTAAAAAATCAGTAATTCGTATAATTTTTTGACTATATTAGGGAGAGATAATTTAATTTTGTTATTTTTATGAATAAACATTTGAAAATACTTAGATTCAAAGAAGTATTTGTAAAATTATTGCATCCCTTAGTATTAGTTTTAATCATTCTTTTTTTACTTAAAATATAAATGTTAAAAAGATTGCATAACATCCTTAATGGCCGTAAGTCTCTCATATGATAACAAGGCTTTGTCAGCTATACCATGCGCAAAAATCTAGCGTCCTATACAAATTACCTGTTGAGCGAGAGATTGAATTAAAATATATTTGTGGTTGACCTATTTTTGACTTAATTTGATCAATTAAATTAAACCTCTGACAGGAATTTTTATTACAATGATCTGCAAAGTATTTATTAAGCAAATTTATATTCAAAACATGTTCAATTTTGGTGATTAATGATATATTAAAAATTAAATTGAGCCCTTATTAACCCCTTAACCGGTTTGTCCGTAGGCCGTACGTGCATCGATTTAGCGAATTTTGATAGTTGTAAACAAAAAATAAATCATTCATAACAATTATAATTCAATAGTAAAATGACTTCGAATTCGTAGATAAGTCAAGTATTCCATGGATTTCCATTTGAATCAAAATAAGAAAATATTCCCAAAATAGAAGGTATCATCTTATTAGAAAGTAAGGAAAATAAACCGGTTAAGGGATTAATTCCCAAAGTTTTATTTTAATTTAGCCCATAGTAACTTCATTCTAAAGATATTCTCTTATTTCCTGATTCATTCCACTTATTTTAGTTCATTATTTCAACAGAACCTTTGCGAAATTGCTGAATAGGCTATATAGCCGAATAGGCTATATAGCTATATAGCAATATAGCCGACAGATTCCCACACTCCGATTGAAGGGATAAAATATTGTCCATTGAAGCACGTTCCTTTAAAAGATCTCTATGATTATCTTACATGTGATTGACATGTGTCGAAGATCCTTATTAAAACCTAAAAGTATACATTCACGGGTATGAAAGTTTCATCAGCTTTTGGGCATTCCGTTTTGTGTCGTTCTGTGATGTACTCGTCGCTTCTGCTTGTTCAAAATGTGTGCTTCCCGTGATGCAATAAAACAAAACTTTAAAGTGTCATCTATGTCTTCGAAACCTCTTTCTGCTTTAAATAAAAATTATGTGTTTACATATCTATATCATTCTCCCCGAAGGAGCCCCTCGAAAAGAGGATGAGATGCTTCCGGCATGGTGATTGGATCTCACCATCCTGGAGGGCACACAAATAGGTGGGGGTATGACTCCTCCAACGGGAAAGGTTGTACCGTAGCTGGTGATGGCCCTTAGAACTGAACCACAGTTCCCTTCAGTGTTCCTATTGTGGCAGTCCGGTTTTATGGCTTATCTGTGTTCCTTCGGGCGTCTTGGAGAGTCAGTAATATATACAAATATCATTTTTGCATTTTCTTTTGATGGTCTTCTCATTTTAGTTTCGTATTTCATGATGTTTTTAAGGACCATTGAAAGGTATTATTGAATGCATGCTGGTACTGAAATATATTTTTTAAAACTTATAAATTTTATTGCATTTTAAAAATGTAATCCTTGTTTATAAATATACAACATCAATTCAATGTATAATTTCAGCTTCGTGCAAACCTGGATCCTATTCTGACACAGGCTTAGAACCTTGCACCTCATGTGATTTCGGATTCTATCAAAGTCAACATAAGCAAAATGCATGTGAAATTTGCCCTGACGGCACCACTACAAAAACGAAAGGTTCCATAGCTCTAGACCAATGCGAGAGTAAGAATTTCAGAATTATTACTTAAAAACAATTTAAGTCAACTTTATTTTACCTTTTTAGTGAGATGTTTTTATTCTCTGATTCATTCTTAAAACAACAATATTTTTAGAGTATATTGGAATGGTTATATCTTAAAGCATTTATTTTACTAAAAAAATATTTTTTTTATCCTTTTAGAAGTCGATATCTGTAAAGAACTTCACCCATGTTCGAATTTCTCCACGTGTATGCAGATAGGAAGCAGTTACACGTGCATATGTCCACCTGGAAGCTATGGAAAGCATTGCGAACAAACAATAAATTTCTGTGAATCAGATTCATGTTTCAATGGAGGAACTTGCGTTAGTAAACTTGATGGTTATATATGTTTATGCTCTGAAGGGTTCTCTGGGCAAAACTGTGAGATCAACGTGGATGATTGCAAAAAAAGTAAATATTTATTTTACAATTTTTAAAATATTTGTAATGTAATTTTTCTGTTTTTCTAAAAAAAAATATGATTTACATACAGAGAAATATATTTGGGAGTAAACTGAATAATTGTATGTATCGTACAACAATTTCTTCGAGAATAATAATTCCTTCTACTTTTTATATCAAATTTAGGGTAAGAAGGCGTAAAATGATCATAAAATTGCTCATTTTAAACTCTGGAAAGCTATACTGCTTAAATTATGTTGAATCTTTACACTTTTTTGGAACATATTTTAATTCACATTATCTGAATGTTGCTACAAATTTTAATCACTTTTTTAAACAATAAAACTGATTAATCAATAATCAGTGTGATCATTTTATGGCATGTGGTAAAATGAACAAATTGCAGGAAAAAATGATCGCAGATGGGAAAAATGAAATTACTCATAGAAATTTTTTTATTAAAATACGATCAACTGCAAGTAAACAATGCAATCATCATCAAAATGTTCTCTTAGAAAAGGCTAACATTTGAATTTAGGTATCAGAAATCAAAAGTATAATATCTTCTAGTATCGGACATTGGCTTATATGGTGTTTGATTTTCTTTACCTTTTACATTTTATTTTTTGGGAAAGTATATTTACCTACAAATGGAGATATTAAAAGTTATTTGAATGTAAATAAGCCCTTTTCTGCTTATAATGTTTGATCAACAAAAGTTTCCAATAACTTTTTATTGTAGCATTTTGGTAGTATCTAACTAATAGCAGATATTATATCGCTAGAAATTTGCATGGTATTTCCATTTTCTATTCTTTCTTTTGAGTTGCTGTATTAAAATAATTGTTTAAGAATATCATGCTTTCTTCATTTTATGATCCGATTCATTTTTTAAAAAAATGGGCAGTAACTCTATCTACTTTCAGAACTTCACCCGTTGTTACTAGCTCATGCTTTCTTTATGTTTTCGAATTCTTCTGCTCGAATTTTGTTTCATTCAATGATGAAGGTGATAATCGTGAATTAATGGGCATTTTTAATTCTTTCAAAAGGAGTACAATAGCTTTTAAGAAAGCAAAAACTTCATGTTCCTTTTTTTAAATTGATGGAATTCCTTTTTTCTTTTTAAACTAAAGAAGATACATTTTGTGATTCTTGCACTACTGTTCGGTCCTTTATGCAGTGAACGGAACTCAAAAGCATAAAAAAACCTTCACAGCATTTTGTGAAGAGAATTTCTCAGTCAGCTGCTATAAAAATATAGAAGAACAGCGTCAGATACATTCTGCAATCTCCTCTCTTGAAATCAGTTTTTAAAATTTTCCTTCCACTTTTTCTTTAAAGATACAAACGATTCGAGATGCAAATTGAAACAAATTTTCTTATTAATGTACATAAATTACATAAAGTTATAGAAGATTAACACGAAATATGAATGGCATGTGAAGATTGTACTTTTTAAAGTCCTTAGTCTTAGAGACTGAAAATGGCACAGCGTAATTAATGCTTAAACAACTTAGAAAAAGTATTCAAGTTTTTGGTATGATTTGTTATTCATTAAAAGTCCTAATAATAATAATGATAATATATTATATTGTTTAAATATTTTCCAAGTAACAATGATATTATGATAACTATATTTATTTAACACGAGAAATAAATTCTTAATTTTATCATGATATATGCATATGTCGCCTGTTTCTCAAAAAAAAACTTACAGTTTTTATCTAATTATGCTCGAACAGCTAAAACTAACACTGAGCTCATTTTATTCCACTCATTATGTTCCTGAGCTCATTATGTTCCTTAGGAATAAGTATGGGAAATGTATCATCAAATTTTCAGCAATTTTAAACGACAAAAAAGTCAAAGTAAATATTAAATATTTTTAGACATGAGCCTATTATAAAATCGGAAGTATACCAGTTCATTCTAAAAGAATGTTGCCAAATAAAAAAAATGGAATCAAGGAATATTTTTTACGATGCTAAAGACCTAAAAAACATCATACCATTTCAGTAATAAATTTAGCAATTACTGTCTATTTTTGTAAACTATTCATTTTATCTTAACTGTTTATTTCAACCCACTTTACCCTATAAGTATTTCCTTGAGAGTGAGTGAAAATTATAGGATAATTTAGACAAATTCTTTGCAACAACAAATGGTGAATTGTATAAGATAGGTAATTTGATGGTGGTAATGAATGGAAAACTGATTACCTCAGTAATTTTATCTAAATTCTAAAGTCGATTAAAAAGGACTTTTGAAGAATTAAGCTAACTGATTTTGCTTTGTTAATGTTAGGTTAATATAATTTATAAAAAAACATTTACTTTATTAAGAGTAAAGATTCATATATTATAATAGTTTTGCAATTTTTATGACGAAAATTAATTTATAACCATTATCTTATATTGTAAATTTTCGATATTCGTTTGCTTATATTCAACCTGTCGGCATTTTGAACCCTTTGTTCAAATTATCTTCATTTCTTTTTTGATATAGCAAGTCTTTCAAGTCAGAGAAAACAATTTAAAGTAAAATAAGACTGACCAAAAAATATTTTTGAACTTCAGAATATTCGATATTTATATTTGATTGTGTATTACAGTGTATGGTTATATTAAAGAAATGCAATTTTAGTATCCCATTTAATCATTACGATTTCGTTTTCAGATTCCTGTTATAACAACGGAGAATGTATCGATCTTGTAAATGATTTTAAATGCGTCTGCCAAGAAGGATACACAGGCTCAAGATGTGAAACAAATATTTTTGATTGTTTATCTGACCCTTGCCATAACGGAGGAACATGCTTCGATAAAGTAAATGTAAGAGTTTCAATTAATTACTTTCTCAGGCAACTTGCTATCTTCACCTAGGCCAAATTCTTTCAAAATTTCTTTTGCTGATCTTTGTGTACTATAGCTTCTTATATTTAATAACCACACATTAACTACTATACATATAATAGTGAGCCGACTTTCTGGCACAGAGGTAACGCATCTTCCTTGTGGTCTGGGAGTCCCGAATCGGGCATGGTTGTTCTTCTGTGTGCTATTTGTGAGATATGTGTCTGTGCCCCCTTGTAAAAAGGGGCTGTGCAATTGAGTGTGTAGCTAAAATCGTTCTCTTGGCCTTAGTTGGTGCTACTTGAAATACGAGACACATACCTTCGGCTTAAAATATACCGATGCATCAGCGGGGCTTGTCCCTGGCAAGTGCCATAAGTAACAACAATTACATAAATCGTGATGAGAATATTGTTATGGATTAAAAGTTGCTGCAATTAATTGCTTTTGTTTTATTTATTTATATGTAATTGCTTTTTTTAAAAAATCTCTGCTTCACAACCACTTTTATTAGTCTTCTAGAAATAGATTGGCCAAAATATACAAGGAAAGGGCTTTCAAAATTCATGATTTCAATTTATTTTAAATCAAAGCATTTAATGGCTTTTTATACATGTATTTATAGGCTTTAAATTACACTCTAAACGACTTATGTTTTTCTTAGAAAAGAATTCTTAATAATAAGTATGTGGATAAATTTATAAACTGAAGAATATTTCTTTATAATCTTTTAGGGATACAGATGTTGTTGCCCTCCAGGATATGTTGGTGAGCACTGTGAAAAAGAACTCGGTCCATGTGATTCTGTCAAATGCCAAAACGGTGGGACCTGTTCTTCTAGTGAAAATGGATTTGAATGCAATTGCAAACCTGGATTTCATGGAATGTACTGTGAAGAAAAAATTGATTATTGTCTCAACTATACTTGCTTCAATGGCGGTTCTTGTGAGAAAGGATTTGACTCTCCCATCTGTAAATGCGCTGCTGGTTACATGGGACTTCACTGTGAGGAAGGTAATTCTACTCCGTTATTACGAGGGCAAATCAAAAAGTCTTCGCTCCTATTTTTTATTCATCAAAATACTTACAGGTACATACAGGTACAAATATACGTAGTGTACTACGTACATTATTTTTCCACATAGTCACCACACCGGTTCAGACATTTGTACCATCGCAGTACTAAATTAGAAATCCCCCTGTGATAGAATTCTTCCAGTGCCGTCGACGGCGATTCGACGGTGATATGAAACTACCGTCGAATCGCGTTCTTGGCTTCTTCGTCACATGTGAATCTCTGTCCTGCTTCTGAAGAAACTTCTTCTGAAGTTCTGAAGAAACTGAAGAAACTTCTTCAGTGGACCGGAAACGTGAAATTCCCAAGGAGCAAGGTCTGGACTGTAAGGTGGGTGCTCCAGATTCTCCTAGTGAAATTACTGGAGCTTAGCGACGGTTTGGACTGCCACATGAGGCCTTGCGTTGTTGTGGAGGATAATCACATTGTCCCCATCGCGCATCCCTCCTCGCTTCTTTCTGATGACCTCCTGCAGAAGAGTGAGTGTGTAACAATTACTGTTGGCATTGGTGGTTGCACCTTGTGGCATGAAATCCATCAGGAGTGGTTCACGGCGATTCCAGAAGACCGTTAACATTACTTTCCCAATAGATGGTACTGAACGGAATTTTTTTGTCTCAGGAGAACCTGGATGTTTCCACATCATGCTTAGTTGCTTCGATTTTGGTGTGGAATGCAGTAGCCACGTTTCATTGCCGGTAACAATGAGGTACAGGAAACTTTCCCCCTCTTCAGCATACCTTACAGATGATTCAGTGAAGCAATCATTTGCTTGCCTTTAACCATGTCATCCAACTGTTTAGGCACCCACCGACAAGAACCCCTTCGGTATCCTTAGTATCCGTGAACGATGTCGTAACCACTCCCGTACGAAATGCCACGCTCTTTCGGAATGTCTTTGAGTTGCACACGCCGATCCGCTTTCACCATTGCATCCGTGCGGGAAATGTTGTCGCCAGCCAGCCACGAACGCGGCCTCTCCGAACGCTCATTGTCATGCAAGTCTTTAATACCTTTTTGAAACTCGCGACACCACCACTTCTCAAAGAGAGACACTTTACCCCGAACGTTGGGTGCATTTCCCTGTGAATTGCTATGGGAGTTTGTCCCTTGCTCCATAGCAAACGAATAACATTTCGCTGCCCATAAGCTATGGACGTCTGAAGAACAACCGCCATCTTAAATGACTGATAGCAGCGCCACTCATCGGAGTAAAATGCAGATACGACTGGTATGGTTCAAGGAGCGTTCACTGCTGGGAATGTATATGTTCGCTTTGTATTCACAGACGTATTTTGGCTTAAAAAATAGGCGCAATTACTTTTTGATTTGCCCTCGTAAAATTAATTACATTGTTTGAAAGTGCTTTCATTAATCGTTCTGCATCGATGGCTATAAGATGATGGAATTGCTCGAGAAAATAAAACACATTTATAAATATTTAAATGCTTATGTTACGGACAGCGTCATTAATCGGTTATTATCACTTTAACAGTCGTTTAGAAATGCCTGAAACGATCTTTTCTGGTTGATTCAACTTTTGCTTTGTCGTTTTATTACGTCTGGAATGAAGGAAATCAATCATGAATAATAACTACTTTATATTAAATACAGAAATATTTATGAACGCACATATGAATAATTCCTAGTTATTTCTTCTTTTGTTTGTTTGTGTTCAACTTTTTTGTGTATTTGGTTATGTATTTTTTCTTTTTGTTAAATCACTATTTGTTTCTATCTGATTTTAATCATTTGTTTAAATTTGAGTGTTTATGAACATTATGTAATTATGAGATTGCAAACTTCTTATTTTATTTAGTTTTTTTTATTATGGATTGTAGCAAGGTTTAATAACCTATTGTCTAATGATTCATAGTATTTTTACTTAAGTTGTATATTGTTGCTAATATTTTTTAGTATTGATTTTATTTTCTATCTGGCTTTTGATTTCGGAGTTCAGGGCATATACATAAATTTCAGCATATTCGGAATAGAATTTTATCATTCTTGAGATCGATTAATTTTCTTTTATTCAATAACTGTACAATATTTTTCTTATCAAGAATTTTTATATAAATTTATTCACTATTTATTCATTTAATACTACTTATCTTACTTCAAGATTTATGTTTAGTAAAATTCATTATTTTAGAAAGTTCAGGTTTCTTTTTGCAAGCTTTTATGCTTTCTTTCTTTATGTTAGTTGATCTTTTTTTTTGTTTCAAACCTATTTCAGTAAATACTTTTTACTTTGTGAATATTATGGGCACAGATAATTCTATTGTAAGGAAACAAAAAAATTTTAATGTTGCTATTAATTTACTACTAAATTTTACAATAAATAGTAATTTGTTTATTTCTTAAATACTCTGCCAATGTGCATGAGATTTTCGGCAACAGTTTTCATTAGTTATTCTAAAACAATTATATCTAAGATGCTGTTAACAGGATAACAGTCAATCTAGACGAATAAAACATATCTTCTAGTTATTAATAAGCGGTAAAAGTTATTAAATAATTTATCACATAGACGAGTTATTATAAATCATGAACAAATTATCACATCGTCCGTAATATATGCATAATCATGTATTTCAACGTTTATGCAATATAGGAGAACCATGCATGATGTCGAACATTTAAAATCATTGACAACCAAACTTTGCAATTGAAACAACTGATTGCGTAACTTTAAAAAAAGTTAATAAAAAGGTTCAATAAAAAATTTTATGTTTATTTTAATTTATGAAAGATTTTTTTTAACAGAGTTCACTATTTTTTAACATTAGTTCACTTGTTTGTAATAAGGTTTAGTATTTCAAAAAGTATATACATTTTCTTATCTTTTGATTTCTTTGTTATTTACATAAAATGAAAACTTTTCAAATGTAGGTTTGTTATTTTATTTGAATAAGGTTTAAATATTTTTAAATAAATGCTTATTTTTCGTTTTCAATGGATTATTTTTGTTTAATTTCTGAATTTTTACAAACACATAGATTTTTATGTACATAGGTATTACTAAAGTAAAAACAAAAACTGAGAATCTTCAAACGTTATTAGTAATTAGTTTTCATTAATGAAAATTAAATAAAAAGTATTAGTGCTCATTAATAATTTATTATTTTTTCAGGAATTACTCCAGTGTATTCTCTGAATTTCAAATCTCCTACCACTTCAAACTATGCAAAAGTGGAAAATAAAGATCTGTTGTATGCTATCACTGTTTCTTTCTTTATGCGTACTCAACTGAATACTCCAGATAAAAGACCTACTCCACTGTCTTATAGTTATTACGACGAGGAGAAGAAACAGTTGGTTGACAATGCCTTAACTCTGTTTGATATCAACAGAATAGTGCTTTATTTACATGGGGAGATGTTACATACTGGATATGTCGCCAATAGGCAAGTTTGAGCTAACATATTTTCATTCTTAGTTTGATCAATTTAGAGAAGCCTTTTTTTGTTTAATAATAGCTTGTATTAATAGTAGAGTGGGATTTTGTAAAATCTGATAAATAATTTTTAACACAAAAAATGACCTTCAAGTTTTAGTTCTTAGAGAAGTTTCATTTTGCAAGTAAAAATGCAACTTTTATGGATCGTGTCACTTTACTCTTGGTAAACATTTTGCTAATGCGTCGAGTAAGCTGTTTTTAATCTTTCTGTCTAAAGTTGCATCCATTTTAGTTGATGAAACTCTAAGCCTATCTGATCTAATGAAAAATTTACTAATATAACTTTCTTTCACTTTCCATTAACTTTTCTGGAAATAATTATATTCCAAGATAATTTTTAAATTAAAAAAATTCTTTTGTAGAAATAATAATTGTATATACTAGAAATCTAGGTTAAAATTTGCGTATTTTGTGCTGATTCAAACCTTGAACTTCAAAATTTAAGGATTTATTACGTTGTAGTATAGGAAAAGTAGCAGAAATGAACATAAATTAATTATAAAATGTCTTATTTCCGTGGAGATGACTTTAGACAGAATATTATTCGATCAAGTTATTTAATTATAAATTCATATACCGCATTTTCTTTGAAGAAAATTTGTTGAAATTTATCTAGTTAAGTTTATGATTTCG
>JAOUZG010050832.1:2167301-2184743 GCA_026289955.1 Argiope argentata
AGTGCCTTTACTGACAGCACGACATCGCCTGCAGCGACTCTCCTGGGCTCGTGAGCATATCGACTGGTCCCTAGACCAGTGAAAACCGTGGAGTGGTCAGATGAGTCACGATTTCAGTTACGAGCTGATGGCAGAGTTCGAGTGTGGCGCAGACTCCACGAAGCCATGGACCCAAACTGTCAGCAAGGCACTGTTCAAGCTGGTGATGGCTGCATAATGGTGTGGGCTGTTTTTACATGGCATGGACTCGGTCCTCTGCTGCAACTGAACCGATCATTGACAGGAAATGGTTATGTTCAGCTGCTTGCTGATCACTTGCAGCCATTGGATTTCACGTACCCACACAATGATGGGATTTTTATGGATGACAATGCGCAATGTCACCGGGCCAGAACTGTTCGCGATTGGTTTGAAGAGCATTCCGGACAATTCCAGCGCATGATCTGGCCACCTAGATCGCCCGATATGAATCCCATCAAGCATTTATGGGACATCATCGAAAGGTCCGTTCGTGCCCAAACTCCTGCACCATCCACACTTTCACAATTATGGACTTTTATACAGACAGCATGGCTCAATATTCCTGCAGAGGACTTCCAACGACTTGTGGACTCCATGACACGTCGAGTTGTTGCAATTCTCCGGGCAAAAGGAGGACCGACACGATATTAACAGTCATCCCATGACTTTTGTCACTTCAGTGTAATATATCCTGTAAAAGGTCCTTTATTCTAGTCATGATACATACAATACCAAACGAATTCGAACAACAGGACAGTACAACGTGGCACACTACAGCAGACAGTAGCCCACAGTTACTAATCGCCCACAGCTCTCAAAGCACAGACAGAATCCAGCAGGAGAGGGGTTCCTCGTAGCTTTACGTTAAGGTCACTCCAGATAGCTGAACTTATCGCTGTCTCCTCGCTTTAGCTGCCGATTCACCATTACACTCTGGCTACTCCACACACTATTCGTCGCTGCTTCTACAGTAGACAACACGACTCAATACACAGCAGCTCAAGACTCGCTTGAACTAAACACAACACTGGTACTTCGGCGTTGTTAAGCTATCCTCTCGAAGACTCGTCAGTTGTCTTCTCCAACTTCGCTTCCAGTTCAATTTAATTAATGAACACCATTCAAATCAAATCACTTTCAGCTTGAGTTTGCCAACCTTTTATGGCTCCATTTGGGTGGGGCCGAGAACCTTCTAGGCCAATCAGGGTGTATCTTGATTTTTATTGGACCGATGGGGAAAATTCATTTTAGTTTATTCATTTAGCTTATTTAGCTAAATTAAAATAATTTCGTTAAATATTAGCTAAGTAATAAATAAAAATACACCATTAAGTGTGAAATACGGAACTGAAGCATCTGCCTTATTGAAAAATTTGCGATAACTTATGCCAACCAACATAATGAAAAAGATTGTTGCATTTGGTAGGAAGCATATTTCCCATGGCTCTAGAAAGGTTAAAGGTGTTTTTTTTTCTTTTTTGCAAATATATCATGAACTACGTAAGACATGTTCTGGTTTTACATCCTGTAGACACTAGAATATGAAATTATACATTACTTGCGACCTCTTTCATGTAATTCAAAATCTTAGCTAACAGGTTTACTCTAAAAAAATTTAGATAATGCATTATCATCAAGATTGCGCTATACAACATCAAAACTCAAGTGCGCCTGAAAATGAAGGAAATTCCAAATTTAATTCCAAAATTACTTCTTTACAAACATAAATTATGCTGTTTTAATTCAAAATTAATTAAAATGTTTCTAGGTAAGCATATTCACTAAAATTAACCACAAATATTTCTTGATGATTATGACGTGTCCGTTTTACAACGAAAAGGGGGTGCAGTAGCTTCTAAGAGTATGGACCCCTGAGCACCTGGTTGCAGAAGTCTGATTTTTATCTCATATTATACATACTGACTCACCTGAACAGTCCATTTTTACAAGGAGGCACATTCACACACTTCATAGATAAGTACACAGAACAGCAAACATGCCCTAACCAGAACTCGAACTCGGGACACCAAGATAACGAGGAAGACTCACTATATCTGTGCCAGGATGCTGGATTCATAAATCGATGTCTAAATTTTATGATTTTTAGCTTCTTTTTACCAATAATTTTTTTTGGTTGGTAAATTGAAATAAGTTTTGAAATTTTTAAAGTTACATTGGACTCGAGAGTATTAATAATTCATTAGAGCTCATTTTTTTTAAAAAAATAATTTTTAATGTTGTGATTATTGTGAGTTTTTAATATTGTGTGAGATTTTTATTTAATGATGTAATTATGAATGTATTTTTTATGTGTAAATGAATATTTTTTGATGATGTATGTATGTTAGATTTTTATTTGATAATATGCATGTTTATTTGATGATGTTGATATTGTGAATTTTAAATGCTGTGTGAGATTTTTATTTGATGATGTAACAAAAGCAATCATTATTTTTAGACTTCAACATTTCTTTCCTGGTGCAATCAGACTATTCTTATTAAATATCAAATTATTTCTTTCCTGGATGCAAGTTCTTGCATTATGACTGCTAGATCTGTATTAAATTTTCGTTGAAATTTACGAAGGGTTTTCTGCCTGTCCATTGGTCAGAAATTCAACATGAGTATTCAGTAAAGCAATGAAATAGATAATGATATGTGGTTTTATCACCAAAATGTTATTTATGATCCAGGTTTTGGACGACACTCGTCGACTGCACACCTATTCATCTATATTTAAACTTGTTTACATATCAAGATAAAAAGTTAAATTTTTGCATGCGGTCTTTAGATCTAAACGGTAGATCTGAATTAACTTCTGAAATAATTTTTTCAATTACAAGAGGAATTGTTCTATAATATATTCTCAATTTTCTATTTACAAACGTGCACCATTCAGTGGACGTAACGCACCTCCAAAACGCACCATTCAGTGAACGTAAAAAATAAATTTAAGAATAAATTCTACATTTGATAATTTAAGAATTTTGCTTTTTAAATAAATTTACAAGGATATTTTTTTGCTAACTACTTTGCTTCTTTTATTCCTTTCAGAATGTCCCAAAGGAACTTACAAAAGTTCTCTTACGAAAGATGGTTGCAAAGGATGTCCTGAACATTCAACAACTCCAAGTGAAGGAAGTGTTTCCTTCAATGAATGCACATGTGAAGTTGGCTATATTATGACCGGAAATTACTGCAAACGTGCGTTTATAACACTTTCTCAATAGAAATGTTTTTGTGCATAAAATACCTTCTAATCTTTTCGCTTATGTTAAAGGATCATTGATTGTTTTCCCAATTATGCGAATGTATTTGTTAAAAAAAACTATTCCATTTTTCATAAACAAACAAAAAGGTAATCGAATGAAATTTATCTGCAATTAATTACTTTTTCAGAAAAACATCCTTAATCGGTTTCTGCACATGATCAACTCTTTTCTCTCTATATCAAAAAATGACTTCTACATATTAAAAACAGAAATTTATGAAAAAAAAGTTCATTTATGGAAAAAATAAAAAAAGGAATAGAATCGAATGCAATTATTTGTTAAAACGCTATGAAATGTCTTAAATCATGACAATTTTTTTAGATATTTTTCTTTTTAATACTTGAATTAATTAGTTTAAAATAGTAATAATTTAATGTTTTTTTTTAAAATTATTATCGTGTGAAAGAGATTGTTGATTTATATTTGTTCCAATATCCTTTAAAAAATGGGAACATATTCTGTTTCTATTTAGGATTAACATGATAAGGTAAGAAAGCTTAAAGAAAACTTTTGAAATAGTGAAAAGTTATACGAACATCTCGCACTTTAAACTAAAATAATGAATACAGCGTCTTCAGAGTAGTAGACTAAACATCATTTTAAAATAAGCTTTAAAGTATATAAGCTAAGCTTTGAAGAAAAAATTTTAAATAACAATTTTATAGATTTTCTTTTCACTGCAGTTATTCATGCAAATTAACACTAGATTTACGGACGTTTCTTATATACCTATCTCTACGAACACGTGTCAGTTTGACGCATGAACGAATAATCCTCACAAATACTATGTTTTGTAAAATTTTATTTCATCTTCTAGACATATTCAGATGATAAAGAATGACTTTTTGTCAAAATGGTAAAAAATTGAGGTTCACAATAATATTAATAATTCAAAAAATTTTCTAGTATTTTATTTTTCAGTACTCGAACTAAGCAACTGAAACCTTCAAAATCTCTTCGCACTCTGACATCAATTGACATTCTGCGTTTGTTCTTTCTATTATTGCTTTTTGGCAGCAGTTGTTTATCTCTTGTTTCATTTGAGATAACGATATCGGATAACGGATCGAAGTATTGTCGGCACATTCCTATTTATTATCGATGTGATGTTTGTCAGTTTACTCAATATTTTGTCTAAATTACAATCGAATCAAAGTAGTAAAAATTCAAGCTATTCAATTGATGCATATTTGTAGAGATAGGTGAAGCACATAGAGAATTTCAATATTTCAATGTTTTTGAAGAAAATAGACTTCAATATATATTTAGCTGGATCCATGGATAAAAATCATTAAAAAAATAAAATAAAAAGGCAAACGGATTTTGTAATTTTTCTTATAAAATTCGAAATGTGTCAAAAGGACGCGTAAATAGCATCATAAATAGCATTTTTATATTCTCTCGATTTAATAAAATAAAATAGTAAAAATGAAAGAACCATGGTACTATATTTATATATTTGAAGAGCTAGTACCTTATATCTGTTCTATATACCATTATCTTATATTTGCCCTATCCGTTCGTTCTTCCCATATATTAAATAATATATATCCAGAAACTTCATATTTTATAACAAAATTGATATTCTACAATACTTATTTTCATTTTTACTACTAGCTTGAATCCTTATTTAAAACTATAATTCTAGCAGCATCAAATGTAATCCAGCAATTCGTTAAACACATGTATCATTTATCATATTAACAACCCATTTTAATGTTAAATGAGAGTTCTTGATGGAGGTCTGCTTGCTTCCGAACAGTGATCAAACAATCCCGATCCAATATCACACTTTCCATTCTTCCTGAACCAATATCACACTTTCCATTCTTCTATATTGAGAAGGCAGCTCACAAATGAAGACAATTTTCATAAGCGCCAGGCTTAGATTGCAAAATCCACTGGATCTCTGTCTTCTGATCTTGAATTTACTATTCTTTATACAAGTCATCACGACCACTAATTAATTATTTGATCTTTGTTAAAAAGGGTTGCCCAATTTGATATCACTAACTACAGGACATAGGATTATAAAATAAACATTGAAATTAGCATTCCAACTGTTGATCTTTATTTAATTATTTTAGCTATTGAATGCGCTCAATTGAATACTCCAGAAGGTGGAATTCTGATCCCTGAGAATTGCGAGCATACCTATGGAGTTACGTGCGAACTGAAATGCAAAGAAGGCTACTGTCCTTTCTCCTGCAATCTGGCTTTTTCAGGCGTAGATTCAACTGTTATGCCATGGAACCGTAGTCCCTTGCCATCTAAAAAATGTTTAGAAACAGGAAAATGGACCGGTGAAGACTTTTATTGTGAAAGTAATAAGGGATTTTTTTCTATTTTTGGTATTATCTAATATATAAAAAAAATAATTTTTATTTATTCGTATTCTATGCGTTGCCGTAGCATTCATCCGATAGCAAGAAAACTTTGCCAACTTATTGCTTTGAACCTTGAAAATGAATATTTTTCATATGGCAGTTTGTATGTTGAATGCTCTCGTATGAGACAGCCAAGAAATTTATTTGTTTTTACAGAAGACAGAAAATGTTGCCTACCCTAACGTATACATGAATAATAAAGTTAACAAGTAATATAAAAATTATTTTTTAAAATCAATTCCTACTTAGGTGAAAAAAAATTTTTATTTTAAAAACTTTTTACTAAGTAATTACAATTAATAATATAAATATGACAAAATCACAATATTAAGCGGTAAAATAAAAAGCGATTTTCCTGGTAATTTCCATTCTCCTTACTATACATGGTGTTCGAACTCGCAGCTCAAGGAATACGAATCCAACAGCATACCAACCAGATTATCCCGGCCTGACACATTTCCTATAAATATTTGATCAAAAAATTATTCTAGCGTTGAATTTTCAACGCCAATTAAGGATTCAAAGCCAATTGTGACAACTCAAAATACGTGATTGTTGTACACCAGTTTGAGAACGCAATGCAGATTAGAAATTTCAAAATTTCTTTATTCTGTATTACTTTAATTCGAATGTACTTAAAATGAATCGAAAAAAACCGATTAATTAACAATATTTGATTTCAAACGCATCAAGCATTATGAAAATAAACAGAATCGTTTAAAATAACTTGCCGTAAACATGTTAAGCCTAACCTCATTAATGCGCGAACAAAACTAAAACGAATTCGTTATTTATTTGGCGGTAGGGAAATAAAGATTTTTGGTGAGAAAGTTAGTTTTTAATTAATTAATAAAAAATTAATGAAGCACACTTCAAGTTTAAAAAAATGTTCTTTAACTTGATTGGATAAATAAAATGTATTTTATAAATGATTGAAAATTTGAACTATATATATAGAGAGAGTGAGCTAATAGTAAGAATTGAAAAAGGAATAATTACTATTTATACTTTTCCTTTATGTAGCATTCATTTGCAGTCAATTTATTCGTTTTCGATAAAAAGATAAATATCATTCTTTGTATCATTCCTAATTAAACAAATTAATTCTTCTGCGACAGTATCGCCCCGGGTATCAGATAGTATTTTAAAAATTATCATTAGCTTTTTAGAATAATTTTACGAGAGAATTTTCAGTTAAGAATATATTTTTCTTGAACTCAGATTCTATTTCTGTTCGATTACTAGAAATGAGATGTCCCGTGTTGGATCATCCTCTTCACGGCAAACACAACTGCAATGGACTTGATTTGGTATTCGGCACAACTTGCCAATACCAGTGCGATACAGGCTACGAGCTCGAAGGTTCCATTGTTCGAACTTGTCTTATAAATGGTTCTTGGACTGGTATTCAAGCTGCTTGTAAAGGTATTTTAGAATCTATTCATTAATGTTTTCTTAATTTACTACTATTTGCGGCTTAGAGTGTAATAAATAAACTTCTATCCACTCGCATAATATTTTTTCAATCAAAATATTTCAACACTTTGACTACAATGGCTATAATATGTGATTGCCAGAGATGTTTCCATTTGGACACTGGCTATCATATGTGATAGCCATGGTATTTCAACACTTTAAGCCTTGAATATTAAAAACGATATCAGTTACTTGAAAGTCGTATTGCAGTCGTATCGATTGTTTTGGCCCCTTACAATGTGTTAGGTATACGTGGTTTGTGCAAAGTGATATATCTGCCGATTATATGAGCTAAGTTTTGTGGAAAATGAAATATTTTTAACTTGCAACAAAAAAAAAGATGTATATATATAGAGAGAGTGTGTGTCTGATAAATATATATATATGCAGTCTGTGATAATAAATACATATATTTACAGTTTGTGAAAATAAAAAATATATAAATACAATGTTATTTCCTTTATTTTGAAATAAAGTTACATTCAGTGTTTGGCATTGAAGTAATTACGACATAATTGAGGATGGTCAGGACAATTGTCCCAGTATGTGGAAGTTAGCTTTGCCTTTTTACTGACCAGTTCACGACCCTTTGTTTAGAAATGTTGGTATAGTATGTATGACATTTACGTCGCAACTTTTTACCATTTTCATGGACCCTATCAATCAATTGGTGCGTTTTTTTACTTTTTTGTGGTTCAAAAGCGGGATCTATATCCATACCAAGCAGCTGAAAAACCAAGCTCTCCCTAAACTTACGAATTTTCATTTTTGAGTTTCTTACATATCGATAGGCAATCCATGCTTTAACTACTGCAACTCCTAATAATTCTAATCCTAGTTTTCTGTACCATTTAACACCTCTCTTTAGTGTTATCGCAAAGGCACCCATCTGATCCCTCATTGAAGAATTTGCACGAACTTTCGGGGGGGGGGGTGCTGTGGCAGTCATTTTTGGTAGCCAGAATGAAAATCTCCCCATGGGTTGAAAAATGAGTCAGGTTGAATAATATTGTTTTTATATGTAGTTTTATATTGAAAAAATACAAATTACACAAAAAGAAATTTTGGCCCCTTGGTGAACATTTGCAATTTTGGCTTGGTAGTCAAAGTGTTAATGGCGCTTTTATAAAGAATCATTCGCAAACATGAAAAGCAACATCTTGAAGTAAAAAGCTAAACCAATAAGGAAAAGTACGTAATTATTTGTTTCCATAGTCTCCATTTCTGCACCTCGAGTCTATTTTACATAATAACCCTTTATCTACTGAATTATGTTGCCATCAATTTTCCTTCATTTTTACACCAGTAGTTAAATTTCCTTACAGAATAATCCCAGAGAACCCAAGAGAAAAAATTTATTAATAGATATATATTAATTAATTAAATTATTAATTATTTTTCATTCCTACTTTTAGCTTATATTAACTTCTTGCTATTTGGGTTATATTCTCCGTGTTTTTTAGAATACAATAGGCAAAAATAGTCATATTACTAAAATATAATCCAGATTTAAATGGTAGTTATAAGTACCGTCAGTAGATAAAGGGTTAAAAAATAAGTTTAATTTAATTGTTATCTGTTAATAAATGAATTTTTATATCGTCTTCAATTTAGTTGTTATCTGTTAATAAATGGATTTTTATATCGTACCAATTTTTTATATCTTCTTTTAATTATTAAATACTGATTTTTTTGTCTCCTATTATATCTATTTTTATCTGAATTTTTTTCCCAGCCTACAGTAAGGATATCAAAGGCACCAGTGAAAATTCACAAAAACATAACTAACTAAACAAAAAAAAGAAACATTAGAAGCAAAAAATAAATATATATATTATTGGAATTTACTGCCTCATTTAAAATGCCTAGTCAACATTCAAAATTATGTATTAATAACAAAGCTATAAAATATTAATAAAATTAGAATTTATTTTTAGATCCAATTTATTCTATTTTCAAAGCTGGTGCAATAATTAAAAAGACATCAAATGTTTTGTGCATTTTTCGTTAAGAATGAAAAAAACACACACAAAGTAATTGCTTGTTTGAATTTTTTCCCTACCGTAAGGATATCAAAAGACGCTTGTGAAAATTCACAAAAACATAACTAATTAAACAAACAACAAAAAATATAAAAAATATTATTGGAAATTACAACCTTATTTAAAATGCCTAGTCAACATTCAGAATTATTTATTAATAACAAAGCGATAAAGCGATAACAAAGCGAACATTAATAGAATTAGAATTTGGATCCAGTTTATTCCACTTTCAAAACTGATGCAATTATTAAAAGTTTTGTATATTTTTAGTGGGATTGTGTCACTTGCACTCAGTCTCATTAGCGCTAACTCAGTAGATGGTGTCTTTTGCGCTCACATGTAGGTTTACTGGGATTTAATCACCTTTGGCCGGAAAACTTGGCGTGCATCTAGATGGGCAATATAGAATGCACGTTTCTCGTATTGATAAGATTAAGCGAGAGAATTAAAGCTCCTTATCTTCAAAATATTCGCTTTTTTCCTCACTCCCAAGATTTATCAAATATTCACTGATAAAATTAATTCATTTCTCAGTTCAGATATAATGTCATTAAAAATTAATTGAATTTATTGGTACCATACCGTATACTTTTGTTGAAAATGGGACTAACTAAAGAGCTTTTAAAAACAGAATATGAACAGAAAACTACAAATGATGATGAATTTCTTGCAAGAAGAAATGTTTTCACTTTTCTAAACGTGAAAATTTTGCTAAAAGTTAAATTGATGCTTCTATCTAGATCAAAACAACATTTGTCTTTCCAAACAACATTTTTTTAAACTAAAAATTATAATTCACTTTAATACATTAAATTTGTATTATGTGCGTCAAAATTATAATTTTTATAAATGTCTTCAGTGTAGGAAAATTATGAACATGTTAATTCATAGAAAAATTTTAAAGCAAATTTCTCGCATTCTATTCATTACTTTTATCACTCGTTTGAAAAACAGTAAGGGTCATTAGCATTTTTCCCGCGGAAGTCTTTTTTCAACATGGAGTATCATTTAACAGTGAATGATTACTATATGGCTACGGTGACCAGACGTCCTTTATTTCAGAGGACAGTCCTTTATTTGAAGGCTCTGTCCTCTAACTTTATTTATTTGCTGAAGTAAGCATATTGTCCTTTATTTTGAGAAATCGTCGCAAAATCAAATTTCTCAAATTGGTTTTATGCAACTCCAGATCGGAGCACCCGCAACGTATTTTCCTAAATGCCAGCCGAGCCGTACGCTGACAAATACGCAGTCGGGCCAGAGCAATGCTTGCTTCTCGCGTTAGTACCACCACCACAAGGAACTGATCTCGAAATTGATGATCCATAACACGTGCGGTGATATGAACCCATTCCACTTTCTTCTTGTCTGGCGCGAAATTTTGTATTTTGTTTCGCCATTGACTGGGAGACGCGTTGTTATTTGGCTTGTTTTGTGTTTGATTGTGATGTTAACTTTTTTGAATTGGTCTTATCCATTTGGCGAAGTACTACAAGTGCAACTGCAGCCTTTTACATATATACATTTTTGATCAGGTAAAAGATGAAAGAGGAATTTTATTTTTAAACATGAACATTTAAAACATATGTATAGAGCTGATGTCTCCTATATGATATAGGAGACAGGTAAGTTTGCTTTGTATTTTCAGTTTTGATATTTCGGTATTATCTAACTAAATTTTATAGAAATCTTGACTTTTACCATTCATGGCGCCTAAAAGAAAGTGCTCTTTCAACCAAGCATTGCAGGAAGAATTTCCTTTCATAAAAAAAGGAAAATCGGATAACGATGTCAGATGCAGTAAATGTTTAGCCACTTTCAACATTGCAAATAGCGGCAGATCAGCAATTAATCAGCATCTTCAAACTTCGAAACACAAAGATGCTGATAGGCAGGCTTCGACGAGCAAATCTTTAAATGAATTTTTTGTTAATAAAAGAGATAATGACACCCAAAACGCGTTAGCCCTAAAAGAAGCATCGTGGTGTTATCATTCAGTTCAACACAATTATTCATTTAGATCTAGTGACTGCTCCTCCAAACTAATTAAGAAGTGTTTCGAAGAAAAATATTCTTGCTCAAGGACAAAAACGGAATCAATTATTTGCAATGTCTTCTCCCCATATTCATTTGAAGCGATCAAAAGTGACCTAAGCGAAACAAATTATATCACCATTTATTCTGATTGTTCGAATCATGGCAACACCAAATTATGTACAATTCTCGTCAGATATTTTTTACCCAATTTTGGAGTTAGAGTAAAAGTTTTGAATATAAAGCAGCTTCCCGGTGAAAATTCCAATATTTTGACAAATTGTATCAATGAATCGCTGGAGAAATTTGGGGCCACCAAGAAATTGGTAGCCTTGTGCGCGGATAATACAAATGTTAATTTTGGTGGTTCTCAAAGTAGAGGAAAAAAACAATGTTTTATACAAAATGCAACAATCGAGCAAAAAGAAATTGATTGGGGTTAATTGTGCAGCCCACATATTAAATAATTGCATCAGCACTGCGGTCGATTGCCTTCCGATAGATATTGAAGTGGTATTGGTAAAAATTTACTCACATTTCTATATTTACACAATACGAGTAGAAATATTGAAACAATTTTGTGATGAGGCAGAGGTCCAATACAAAAAGCTACTTGGCTACAGTAAAACAAGATGGTTAACTCTTCTGCCAGCACTGGATAGAGTTTTACAACTATTTGAACCCTTAAAGGCTTACTTTTTAAATCGGGATAAATGCCCAACAATACTTAAAACTTTTTTCAATGGGGAATTATCAGAGGAATGGTTATTTTTTGTTCATAATCAAGCGTCAATGTTTCATCAATATATTTTGAAGGCTGAAGGTCAAGATATTTCAATGTGTGAAACATCGTTACTTGTTAAGGAATTAAAAACTAAGCTAAATTCAAGAAAAAATGAGAAGTTTGTTCCAATAGTGATAAAGAAAACGTTATCAAAAGTGCAAGATATGCAATCTACACAGTTTATCTCTGAAGCTTGCACGTTTTATCAAACATGCATTGAATATCTAAGCAATTGGGACATGTGTTTCAATGAAGCAGAAGTTTTTGAATGGATCACTTTGCGAGAAGTCCCTGTGTGGTCGAAGGTGGAGGCAAGTTACATTTTCATATCAGAACAATGTTCGGTCGAAATATCCGACGGTGAATTATTTGACGAAATTACCCTCGTAAAAAATTACATTACCAATGAAATAATTGACGAATGGAGGCAAAACAGCAAATCCTGCCACCTAAGGTGGGTGGAGATATTTAATCACTTTAAAGCGAATCATATTGCCTTCAACAATACTTGTAAACTCATTGAGTTTGCTTTATGTCTACCTGGAACTAATGCTCCCGTCTAAAGAATATTTTCATTAGTAAATAATATGTGGACCAGTGACAAAACCCAATTAAGTGTTAGTACATTACAAGCCAGCATAGCTGTAAAATTTAACTTTGAAATGAATTGCCTTGAATTTCACGACTTTTTGAAGCGTGAGCCGGCACTTTTGCGAAAAATCCAGACATCTGGAAAGTATGAGCAATAAATTATTTAATATCCTATATTTACATATTACATTATTTAAAACTCGTTGAACATATTAATATCTGCTTCTATTGTTTTAATAAACCTTTTGAATTACTGAGTTTTTTTTATTAGGAGGCGTCCATAAATGATCGCAATATTTGGGATTATTTTGACCCTTACCAGCCCCAATCCCCATGTCACAATTTGTCACACCTTGGAAGACCCCAAATTAACATTTGTGACGTCACACGAACGCACAAACCCCCACCCCTAACACAAAATTATTGAGCACGAATTTAAATTACCATATCCCCCCTCATGTCACGTTACAAGTGTCCTTTATTTTCTCTGAAAAAATATGTCACCGTACATATGGCACACATTGTAAAATAGACAAATTTTACATACAAAGATAAAAGTTATAATGTGGTACCCTTTTTAAGGCTTGAGCGCAAATGACACCCTCTAATGAGTTAACGCTAATAAGAGTGAGCGCAAGTGACACAGAACCAATTTTAGGTACTGATGAAAAAGAATACAATGTAATCGCCTTATGCATCAATTTAAAAATTGAAATATTTCAATCAATCAATTTATTTCTTATGACATATTCTTTCATATGGTTAAAAGAAAATTGAAATCTTTGGATTGATTAAAAAGAATGCATTTATTACGATCTTTTTTAAAGAAAGTCTTCTTCATAGAAAAGATCATGTTTTTCAGTTTGAAATAATATTGTGGTTAGTTTGCATTGACAATTAAGGCACAAGAAAAAAAGAGCGGTTTAATCGCTTAATATAAAATTTCTTCTTTTTAGAGATCCAATGTGAACCTCTAAAACGAAAGCAGCATTTGAAAGTGAAACCGATAAACTGCAGTCTTCAGAACATGCCTTTAGGGTTTTTTTGTCGGTAATTCACTTGAATTTTATTTTTAAGTTAACTGGTTGATAAATTTCTTGTTTAAATTATTTAATAACAGCTTGTTTATTTACTATTTATGCTGTAAATTCTTTTCTGGTGTTATTAATTTATTAAGTATTATAACTTATTGTATAATATCAATAATTAAAGCTTTTTTTCCTTTATGATTTAAATGCCCTTTATTTTTAAAAACATGTAAAAAATGTTCTTCAAGTTAATCCTCTTGATTTTTTACCACTTTTTCTGCTTTTTGCAATAAATCTTACAAATATCTTTAAATATGAAGCTTTTCACTTATTAGCTAAGATTAAAAACTATAAAATAATTACATCACCCAACATTAAAACTACATATATACTCTAAATATACATATTCATGTATACTTACATTCTAAACATACATATTCATGTATATGTATATTTTAAATAAAAATGTCAGATTGCTCGATTTGTTGTTGTTAGTCATGGCACTTTTTTAACCTCACTGACAGGTCGGTCACGAGTTATTCGTTTTTTAGTAGCTCCAACAAGGGCCAAGAGTAAGACTTAGCTACATACACGTCACAACCCTTTTTATGGGGTGGACGTAATTCCTGCATTTTCATTCATTCATCCACAGATCGTATTTTAGATCTGGAACAGAGAACGATCACCTCTGACCCAGTGATATTAATCTCGACATGGAGGACTTTGTGATCACGACAGATTTAAATAGCACCAGCCACCACACACTCGGGGAATCATTGGTCGACGAAGTTCAAACTAGCAACCTAAAGAATACGAATCCAACGCTCTACTTACCAAGCTATCCTGGCCCCCATCGCTTGATTTTTATATTGTTAATAACTAAACTAATAAACAAACTTGATTATTAGCTGTTACTTTACAAATGTCAGTTGCTAAAAAGTGTGGTTCAAAAATTCTTTTAAGGGATTTTTTTTTTCATATTGGGTAAGTAATACTGGAGTAAATCTTTTCATTTTGCTTGGTAATAAACAAAAGCAGTGAATCATTACGGGTTTATAACAGTAGGAGAGGCATAGTTTTTATCTATTTTGTTTATCACTGTACTCAATAACTGTTTTCAAGTGTTGTTTATTGAGTATTGTTGTTTATTGAGTGTTTATTGAGTATTCAAGTGTTGTTTATTGAGTATTGAGTATTATTGTTTTTCAAGTGTTAACCAAAATACCGGAAGCTTCTCATCCACATTTTTTATGTGCCCTCTTCCCGGTGGAAGTTATATTTTTGGTAAATGCATCAAAGACCAAATTCAAAAGAGGACATTTTATATTATTTGCTACACTTGTGTTAATAACTTGCAAAGAAACAGGAATCGTCAATATTGGAAGAGTAATACAGAATAGTCAAGAAGCATTGCTAAAGTACTAAACAAATGATTTGCCATGATAAATCTATCAAGTGGAAATTGTAGTAAAACTAATTACTTTTACACTTATGATAGTTTCTAACAAATAATCCCTATGAATATGCGAAAGATTTTTTCGAATTTCACCTTATAAAAATAAATATATTTCATTAACACGTTCCTTCCCATGATTGATGCCTGTGATTCGGACCCCCTATCTAATAAGATACTTACTTATTTGTTCTTTTAGCTGCAATAAAGAATATATCTAATTAGATCGTATGTATAATCACAGGTGATTCTTTTATCTGTAATAGAGAAGAATATACCTAATTAGATTGTATGTATAATCACAGGTGATACTTTTAACTGTAATAGAGAAGAATATACCTAATTAGATTGTATGTATAATCACAGGTGATACTTTTAACTGTAATAGAGAAGAATATACCTAATTAGATTGTATGTATAATCACAGGTGATTCTTTTAACTGTAATAGAGAAGAATATATCTAATTAGATCGTATGTATAATCACAGGTGGTTCTTTTAACTGTAATAGAGAAGAATATATCTAATTAGATCGTATGTACCGGGTGGCCAGAAATAAAACACCCCTACTCTGACCTCCCTGGATATCGAACTACTCAGTGTAAAGGCTTGAAAATTTGTGGACATACTATTCAAAAAATGGGGAAACGGATTTCACGAAAAAAAAATTTAGTTCCAGAAATCACCGATAGGTGGCGCTGTACCACTGGACGTATGCTGAAAAGACACAAAAACACGTTTTAAACACATTTTATTTGAAAGTACCAAGCATACATGAAACAAGGACGTTATCGATGCAGGGAATGCTGCTCAATATGGTTCCCTTCCTGAAGATGTAAAATGTGAAGTCTGTGGACAGCTTGTTCAACTGCGGATCGTAACTGGTCATCTGAGATGCTTCTCACATGCAGACTGATACTCTCTTTCAAATCTGCCAAGGTTATCAGACGTTCTCGATAAACAAGGTTTTTTAAGTGTCCCCAAAGCCAAAAATCACACGGATTAAGATCCGGTGAACGAGATGGCCAAGTTGTCGGAAACGCGCGACTGATTATTCTGTCAGTGGTGAAATGTTGGCGAAGAAACTGTTGCACAGGGAGTCCAATGTGTGGAGGTGCTCCATCTTGCATAAAAGTAATGGTGTCAAGGCATTGGCGCTGCTGCAAATGGGGTACAACAAATGTTTCGAGCATCCTTTTGTACCTGTTGGCCGTCACGGTACATGTCTCAAGGCCATTGGAAGTAACCTCTTCGAAAAAGAACGGTCCAAGGATGAATGTGGCTGTGAATCCACACCAGACTGTAACTTTCGGTGAGTGGAGTGGAATCTCTTGGAAGGTACGGGGGTTTGTCGTGTCCCATATGCGACAGTTATGGGTGTTCACTGTTCCACTGAGGTGGAAATGGGCCTCATCGCTCCACAGAATCTGCCACGGCCACGATGCATCCACTTCAACTCTAGCAAGAAATGTCAATGCAAAGGTCAGTCGCATCTCCCTGTCTGTGGCCAGCAATTGTTGATTAGGGCGGATTTTGTACGGGAAACAATGCACCATTTTTCTGAGTACGTTCCACACTGTGCTATAGGGAACACCCAAGTGTCGTGACACTGCACGTGCACTACTGCAGCCTAAAACATTATCCATTGACTGTTCAACAATACCGGTGGCAACATCTTCAACGACATCTGAACGAACCGGTTTGCGTCCTCGACCAGGCTGAACTCCAAGATGTCCAGTTTCCTCGAATCGAGCGATCATTCTCCTGAGAGCTTGTGGAAGCAATGGTCCCTTACGCAAATCCTTAAGTCGGCGAAACTCTCGAAGTGCTGCTGGAGCATTTCCTTTATTCTCGTAAAACAACTTCACAAGCAAAGCGCGTTCTGGCAGCGTGACAGCCATCACTAATAAGAATGACATTCCCCACCTTTTAACATGGCTTCTAACCATGCTTTATGCAAATTTTTCTGGTTACAGTATGAAATTGCAGTTACAACGAGAGTTCTAGCTTCTTTACTATTTTTATTTTCCATAAGGGGCAGAAAAATTAAAAAGGAAGCATGGAAGCATTCCATTCCGCATAAACATTTTAATTTTTATTATTATTTGTGTCTTTTGATCATAGTTCCAGTTGTGCAGCGCCACCTATCGGTGATTTCAGGAACTAATTTTTTTTTCGTGAAATCCGTTTCCCCATATTTTGAATAGTATGTGTACAAAATTTTGAGCCTTTACACTGAGTAGTTCGATATCCATGGAGGTCAGAGTAGGGGTGTTTTATTTCTGGCCACCTTGTATAATCACAGGTGATTATATATATATATATATATATATATATATATATATATATATATAT
>JAOUZG010050832.1:2185449-2201842 GCA_026289955.1 Argiope argentata
ATATATATATATATATATATATATATATATATATATATATATATACTATAAACACAGGCTTCTACTACATATTAATTTCATTGATCCGCATCTCTTATGTAATAACTATTGCATCACTAAATGTAATGATCTAGCGATATTATAAAATACTGTTTTCTTAGGATCAGAAAAAAGTAAATATGATTTGAAAGAATTAAACACATTTCATAAAGTCCTGATTATCAGTGTTATTACTTCCAAGAATTCTGATTCTCATTTTATTTTCTAAATTTTACAGCCGTTTGTTTTATGAGAAAGTAAAATCAATTAAAAAGTTTTTTCCTGGGCATTCTTTTTCCCTTCATCGTAAATATTGAATATTTATGAAAAAAAGTGTTGATTAAATTATCATATAAATAGATTTATACATGAGCAAAAAATGTTTTTTTAAAAATCTGTGCGAGCTTCTACGAGTGTGACCTTCGTCAATCAATGGTATTTTTAGGAAGATTTAAGAATGCTGTTTCTTTTATTTATAGATATTACTGCACTGAAGGTTACAGCTTGGTTTCAGAGGATGGTAAAACTGATGGAATCAAGGAATGTTTATTTAATAAAAGTTGGTCAAATGCTGGTCAAAAAATGCATTGTGCAGGTGATTTTTCAAATTTTTTTTATATAATCTCTAAATTAAATGTTATATTATATATTATGATATATATAATTTTTTGAAAGAATTATACAGCAGTTTAAGGATTTTAAATCATTATAACTGTCTATTATTTTCTTCAAATACATAATTATCATCAAGGGCAGTTCAAAAATTTATTTAAAAAATAAAACTCATGATTTTTTTATGGATTATGACATATCATAGAATATGTATTCTTTTCAATAAGATTTCATTACTGATGCTCTTTTCATAAATGCAAAAATTTTGGAAATCTAAAAAAAGCTTAATTTTTCTCTACATTGTCATTACGAAAATAATTGTTGGATTCGATCTTTTGATAATTTTCTTTCTTCAAAATTTTAAACTAAAACATTGAATGATATGAAGTACAAATTGCTCGTCAAACGGAAAACTATTTAGTAGTTTGCTACTGCGAAGCGCAATTATTGTTAAAATTGCATTTACAATTTTTAAAATTTCTTACTGAATTTCATAAATATTTACCTTCGCACATACGAAGTATAGAGAAAGCACTGAAATTGTTTAAAATTAGATCTCGTGATTTTGAAAACTGCATTTACAATTTTCAAAATTCCTTATTGAATTTTATAAATATTTATCTTCTCAGATACGAAGTATAGAGAAAGCAGTGTAATTGTTTAAAATTATATCTCCAGATTTTGTAAACTGTATTTACAATTTACAAAAATTTCTTACTGAATTTTATAAATGCTTACCTTCTCATATACAAAGTATAGAGAAAGCAGTGTAATTGTTTAAAATTATATTTCGAGATTTTGTAAACTGAATTTACAATTTGCAAAAATTTCCTTACTGCATTTTATAAATATTCTGGTATATGAAGTATAAAGAAAGCACTGTCATTGTTTGAAATTAGAGCACGAAATTTTGATGAATTCCTACGTTTAAAATCTACTCGATTCCAATAAACATTTTTGGCATTATGTCTGCCTGTCTGTCATTTCTGTGAACACCATAACTGAAAAACCTTTTGAATAGACAGCATAAATAATACAGACTTAATTATGAACAAATTTATAGATTTCTATCAAACTTTGACGAAATCCATACTCGAAAAGTCTGTCTCTCCGGCTTCCAGAGTGTAAATGAACTCCATAGCGACAAAATACAAAGAGCTAGATAAATAAAATTTGATTCGTATTTTAAGCAAGCAAAGCGTCAAATTTTGTATTAAATCCCTTAAATGGTTGATTTTCTGCTGCTCTGTACTTTTGTATGCATATAACGCAATAATTCACACATACAAAACTTAACCAGTTAACTGGATATGACGAAATATTTCATTATACTCGTAGCGCGTTATCACTATGGGCATGAAGAAATTTTTTTGTCATGGTAATTTGCCGTAATATTTTAAACGCAAAAAAAAACCCTATTGTGAAACGGGCTTAACAAAATTGTATTCCTCGGTTAACTGGTTAAATCAATGAAATTCGTTATCTTGTGACTCCAACTGTAGTTTCATGTCAAATTTCGGTGTCAAGAAGCCTATAAAGAGGCGTTCAAAATACATACTGTCGCAATAAATTTAGCAAACGTAACATATTCACATTATTATAAAATTCACATATTATAAAAATAAAATGCACTGTTTTATGCGGAAGTAGAGGATAAAACCTTTATTGCAAATAATGCGAGAAAGTTTAGGGGAGACCCCATTCGCTATGTGTTTTTCTATAAACTATGTGTGTGTTACTACTTTCGCTTTGCGCGATACGCTTTTTAATTAGTGAATATTCAGGAAATTGAATTTTATTCTCCATACATAGCCATAGATTTTTAGATATGGAATAGTTTTTAATTATAAAAAGCTAAAAAAAATTAGAGTATTTTAGAATTTAAAAACTTTATTTCAAGAAAAATCAAAAAATAATTCGTTTCCGTATTTAGAGGTTTTACATTTCAAAGTACTTTCGACATCTCTATATGTTTATTTTAGCCCTTTATTTACTGAATTATGTTGGCATCAATTTTTCAACTTCATTTTTGCACCAGTAGTTAAGTTTCCTTTCAGAATAATCCAAGGAAACCCAAGCAAAAAATTATAATTAATAGAAATATCCTTATTAATTTAATTATTAATTAAATATTTTTAATTCCTACTGTTAGTATATATGAACTTTTCGCTATATGGTTTACATTCTCCGCTTTATTTAGAATACTATTTACAAAAATAGTCATATTATGAACTTATAAACCAGAATTAAATGGTGCTTTTAAGTACCATCAGTAAAAGGGTTAAAGTTCCAAGAAGCTAAATCAAAGATTAATACAGATATTTATGTTTCCCATACATTGTTTCTAAGTGAGCAATGAAAACGATTTCCAGAAGGCATAAATTACAAGTTGACTCACATAAATTAATGTGTTTTTGTTAATGAGTTCACTTTCTCATGCTCTGTATGCACAAAGTATTTCAATTGTGTAAGATTCAACATTTCGGAACTCCCCTCTCCCTTTCTCCTCTGAGTTGGAAAAACTCATTTTAACTCATTCTCTTGTCTGTCATTTTCATGCGAAAATTCACAATCAATTTTAAACTAACTTCCCAATGAGTTAGGAATCTAAAATTTAAAACAGGGTTCAGACCGGAATGACAGTACAATATTACCTCGTATTCTTGTCACTTCGGTACGATTTTTATCATCAAGTCCTTCCCCCAAAATTCATTGGGAAATTCGTTCAAAATCGATCGTGAAATTTTACAAACCCAGAGACTGAAAAGCAGAATAATTTAAATAAAGAATTTTTAACACCTTGAAAAATTTAAAACAATTTCTCTTAGCCCGTACCGATTCCCTTGATAATTTATGAATGTGAATTTTAAAAATTCACAATCAAATTATTTATACTTTTTAACCCGCTTAAAGTGTTATACTAAAAATATCTAAACATTTGGAATTAAGTGTGTCCATCTTTGAACAAGGTGACTCAAAATTAATTTAACCTAGAAAGATGAAACTTGATTATATGGCCTTCGAATTAAATTGTAGTTTTCTATAAATTTTAAACAAAGTCCATTCATAAGAAATGTGCGTGTCTAAATTTTAAATTAAAAGTGATGACTATAATAGCAAAACATAAGAAACTGAATTTATTAAATATAGCACACAGTTTTACAATCTAAAATGTAGATCTTTAACAAATTGGGAGTCTAATCAATAAAAAACTTGAACAACTGTCGATCTGTGCATTTACAGGCTTGCAACTTCTATACGAAAATTAAAATTGGCTTGTGATCTTGAAAATGAAAATGAAATTTTCTGCCAAATTTTGATCTCAATCAGTATAGAAAAAGAGTCCAAATTTACGCATATGAATTTCTACATTGTACTAAGAAGCACAAAACGCGCATACGGGGAATCTGAAAATAGAAATCTTAACACTCGTGGTGTTTATGGCTTTGCAATGTGACATGTCAAGGTCGCGGTACAAACCCGCAACACCAGGGCCTGTAGCTGAGTAATATAACCACATTACAAAAGTATAGCTGAGTATCGTAGATGTTATCTGGCTTATGAAGCTGGCGCCCCAGTGCTCCCCCAACAAGTGATTAGGCGAAGAGACGAACGATTTTAAAGTACCAAGTGTTATAGCAAGCGTGTGAATGTGCTGGCAAGGACGTGTGAGTTTCTGAATCAAGTGAGTCTGACGGCTTGGTTTGTTTGCTGCGTCAAGTGTGATAGCTTTGTTTGTTTGCTGCGTCAAGTGTGTCTGACCGCTTTGTTTGGTTACTGCATCAAGTGAGTCTGAGGACTTTTGCTGCAGGTAGATGCAACACGACAGTTGCTTGGTCAAGGTCATTAATATTCAAGTGAAGGTCGTGGTATGAACCCGTGACGCTAGGGCCTGTAGAAGAGTCACATGACCACAATACAAAAGTATACTTGAGTATCGTAGATGTTATCTGGCTTATGGAGCTAGCACCACAACGATTTTTATGCGGAAGGAATAAGGGAATTACACTTTTATCTTATTTCCATTATGGTCTGCCTCCGTTAGACCAGATCAAATAAACCGTTGATTTTGAGATGGTCGATGACTATCCAAGGAGATGAATAAATATCCCCTACTCTGAGGGTAAGGCACTCAAGGATGTGAGAAGGAGTGACCTGAAAGTGTTGACATTTAGGACAAAGTGGAAAAGATTTCTTTCGCCCAGAGAACTTAAGACATTTTAAGTGTCCGCTGGCAAGTCACGAAATGCAAGTTTAGGATGACCTATCCCCTGAGATGGAAAGAAAGAAACTGGGTTAGGCCCCTTGTACCAGTTATTTGATGGAGGAACCAGACAGTCTTTTGTGATGGCAGATTTTTTGACGGAGAAACGCTCCTGATGGGTCAGTTTGGTAGAAATGGAGGTATTTTGAAAGTAATCCTCTTTGGCCAGTTTATCAGCCATTTCGTTGCTGAGGATGTCTACATGTTATGGCAACCAGTGAAGATGTATTTGATGATGTTGAGAGATGGTCTTGAGCTTATTGTGGATCGAAATACTTGTACGGTCTCCAGCATTTAGTCGCTTTTTAAGATGTTGAAGCGCACTGCGGCTATCTGACAAGATACAGACATCACCAAAGTTGTTCTCTTCAGAAACCGCCTCTAGACCAATCTCAATTGCGAGGAGTTCACTTCTGAAGACAGAGCAAAAGTCAGGGTTACGTTGGAATAAAGAGACTGCGATGAGGGGTTTCGATGTAAATCCCACTCCCTGCTGTATTATTGATTTTGCTGCCATCAGTGTAAATTTTAATGTCTGTTTTGGGAATGCTATTGATGATTTCCAAGGCTAATTGCTTGTGGTGGTCTGGAATAAAGTCTTTTTTGTTGACAGGGTCTGTAAAGTTGAAATAGAAACCAACTCTTGGAAGTTCTTCAGAAGGGTTTGAAAGGAGTTGTAAGGAGTGAGGTTCTACGTCATCTAGATGCAAAAGTTGTTGAGACATAATATGACTGAAAGGGCTGTTTTTCCTAAGTCTTTGGTTGCATTGCCAAGAGTTTAAATAACTTGACGTCTTATTTTGTTGACCATAGCTGGTGAGCTTACAGTAGTATTTGTCGAGGTTAGCCTATCTCCTGAGTTGCAGTGGCTGCCATTACACTTTTAATTGAGGGAATACGAGAAAATTTCTAGCATAAAATTCCCAATGTTTTATTATTTGAAAATCATATTGACGCGTTTGCTTGTAGAAATTGCTGAGTTTCTAAAAAGAATATTTTTTTTATGTATTGTTTTGCAGATATCACTCCACCTATCATAACATGTCCCAAATCCATCATTGCTCTAACAGATCCTGAGAGAGCTACTGCTCGATTAGAATGGAATAAAACTACGGCTGAGGATAATGTGTTTGTTTCTAACGTTTTCATAAAGTCCCCTGTATTCATAAAGAATCCACCGCAAGATTTTCCTATTGGTGTCACAAAAATTGTGTATGAAGCAATTGATAGCTCTAATAATTCAAACTCTTGTTCTTTCACTGTCACAGTATTAGGTAAGTTTTTGCATGCTTTTATTTAACTTGATTTATTTAACGTTTATTATGATAGAATTTTGTCACCGATATTTTCATACTTCCTGATGTAAAATTTAGGGCTGTGACAAGTTTTTCAATTACAATGGTCTATTTTATTATTTTCAAATGTGTATTTTGAGAGATAGTCGATTAATTTATTTCAATTTTGTTCTACGCAAAAGAATACATCTCCTGGTATAATATATGCAAAAATGAAATTCGAAATATTTTAAATTTAAAAAAAAATTTAATGATTTTAAAAAGACCTTTTCACCAATAACTCAAGTAGAAAATAAATTTCTTGTAAAAAATAAAGAGGCTAACTTATAACTGTCAAAACATGAAATGCCGAAAGAAAGAAGAAAATACTAAGAGAAAATTAAACCTCTATGAATATTATTGAAAAAAATTAATTATTCATTAAAAATTATATATATACGATTAAATTTTCAATTTGTTTAACGTATTGATATCAAGCAACTTCTCTTTGATCTACATATTTTACTATATACAATGCAATTAAATTAACAACAAATTGAATATAAACTATTTGCAATACTTTTTTAAAGGGCAATTATAAACAAGTATTATTTTACAAAACCATTTTATTATTAATATCTATATTTTTCCGTAAGTATCTTGAATTAGCTTTTATCAGTTTAGGATGAATTTACACTCTGCCAGATATAAGAAGGCCAGTAGACAGCGCATGAGTAGAAAAACTGAAAAATGCTACTCAGCCCATGGCAAGTGTTCTTCCCGAAGAGACAGCTGTATCGGAGTTTTTTTCTTACTGCGCAAGTGTTTGTAGAATTTGGCTGGTTTTATTGGCGTAATTTTTTTCACTTATTATAGATTAATTCAGACATTTTTTGCTGTTTGTTCTTTCTAATCCGAAGTTGGTGAAGTTTATTCGGGTCTATTTTACATCGTCCAAGATATATTGCCTTCAAATATAATGTATTGTAGTCGGAATTTTAATATATTATTGCATTTTTAAATTATAAGCCAAATTTTTAACTGTTACAAGCTAAATTTCAGTTGCTCAAGAGTCAGAGATAGCAGAGACTTAGTTAATATTATTAACAATAGAAATTTTATAGCCTTATTATTATCAAGAGCCTTATATCATCAGTAGCATTATTATTATAAAAATATTATTTATATTGTTGAAATAGATAATTATTATTTATTACTATTCTATCGATGGTCACAATCCATGAACATACCAATAGTAGTAGATAGAAGTAGGCCAATAGTAGTACAAATAGTGTATATTCGCCGACCTATGACTTGTGTTTGTTAACAATGACCCGTTGTGCTTCCCGTGGAAAGTGGGCCCTCGAACACCTGAGATGGGAACGAAATAATTAGATAAATTTATTCTTCACGAACGAGTCCTCGCTATAGGCAGATTCTCATATGAAGAGAACCTGGAACTAGGAATAATTCTACTTTTGCACATGAGTAGACGTAGATCTGCTTCAAAATAAAATCGTCTTGTGAAACAATTTCTTATTTTAGAGCAGATTAGTGACACTGTATACACTGCTGAAAACAATTAGGGGATATTGGGATTTCAGTAAGAAAAAACTACATAAATGACAACTATTTTAACAAAACTAAAAAAGAAAAGCTTCAAAAAAAATTTATAATGCTTATGAAGTTGGTGTAACGTTTTTGGCCGGGGCTACTGGTGAGTTGCGCTGAAAACAAACTCACGTTTTTGGGAAATAAAAATTTATTTATTTCCTGCTATAATACATATATATTAACCACAGGTACACCTTCTTGTTTAATTAATTTACAAGTACATAAGTAGAATCGTATCACAGTTCCACTAGGGGAAGGTGCTGTGTTGAGACAAGTAAGGAATCTCTCCGGGAGGATAAGAGATATGACGCTCGTGAAACTCCCTCAAGAATCAGCCCGAAGTTCGGGGTTATCCGCTCGTTGATTAATCTGCTGGGATTGCTGGATTCGAAAGTTGATAAACTGGCAGGAATAGCAGTTCAGAAGACAAAACTATCCAACTAATTGAAACACTTCCAAAGCTCTGAGGAGTTTTCACACTTTAGACGGGACGCACAGTGGTTCGAATGCAATTCACGAAATTCAGATGAGCTTCACGTGGGCTCAACCTACAGGGCGGGGCTGCCTATGTTACAATCCAAATTCTGTCCTGAGAATTTCACACAGATTTCCAAGCAGAATTTTCGCTCCAATCACTAACGCTCGCTTCTTCAGTCGGTTTCCTCTCTCTTTTTTCGTCTCCTTTTTATTTGGGCCCCATGGGCAGGTCTCCAGTGACAAATGACCACTCAGGATATTTCCCAATTTTCATTGAATCATCTGACCTAAGCTAACTTCCCAGCCACATGAGAGGGGAAAGTATCGATTAGCTGCTCGAGATGGGTGGTCCCGTAGAAGAAATAAAAGTCATCTGCCGCCGGACCCCTTTTAGTCGGTTTGAAGATTCTAATGTTGAACGACCACTGGGGGAAGTGTTCCTGCTCTTTGTTGGTTTGAAAGGCGGGCGTCTCTTACCTATTGACAGGGACACACCTGCTTCCTTACCCCGATGTTTTTCCCCCATACACATGTCCATTTCATTGGAGGCCGCACAAATAGCCCAGACATATCTGACTTAGCTCGAGCGCTGTACTTCGCCATGAGTACCAGATGTCTACATTATTTTGCTTTTAATAAATGTTTCCGCTATATGGGAATTCTTTAACTTAAAATCGATTTTTTTCTGTGGGAAACTTAGTTCGATAGAGTTCTCGCCGTCACTTATCTGAAGTCGTCTCATTGGAAATATGCAAATTTTTTCGGTGACTTAGAAAACTACGTATTTCAAATTAGGTGTGAATGGCGGCCCACGGCATTCCTTCGATACAAGGAGATTAAATGGAATTGAACATGTTAAATGTTTTACAACAGTGCATACTGTGTTTTCCTCATCCGCAATCTATGTTCAGAATCCTAATACCCCCTAATTGCTTTGAGAAGTGCAATTCACTATTATTAAGATAATGTATTAATTAGCTCCTATGGAATCAAAAGTTTTTGAAACAAAATTGCTTTTTGCTATATCGTTCAGACTTGCCAAAGTGTCCAACGAAGTTAGGCAATTACCAGTTCTGTACATTTCTGACTGCAACTCTTATCTTGCCCTTACCCACTTGAGGGGGTAAGATACGCTTTCGTACGTCAAGATATTTTTGTCACAAAAGCGCCAACTACGTGCTACACACGTCAGGTGACAGTTCTTACAGTAGTAAAAATGATGTTCACGAATCATCGACTTGAGATTGTTAGTCATAATACAGTTTACAGGAGCGCCATATAAAGGTCGAAAAAGAATTCAATTAAAAGATAGAAATCCTTATCCGATTTCTATAAATATATCATACTCTGTGCAGCCTCCCTGCGAGTTTTAAATGATTTTTCTGGCACATATACAGGTGAATTTCTTGCTACAGCAAGTGGTTAATCAGAGATCTTAACATTCAAAATCAATGCCATTGACAGTATCTAAACTTCATGCCAACCTAGAAAGATACCCTTTCGATTATTCCCATGCCCGGTAAAGATTCAAGTGTTTAGCTTATCAGCCGCTTAATACACAGAAGTTTACACTATGCCAGCCGTTTAAAAGATCCTGAGCTGAAAGTCAGAAGATGAGATATTTGTCTACAAATAAAAAGCCTGAAGTCATTAGATATGTGGCTTCCCAAGAGAAGCGTAAAGTACTGAAGCATTTGACTGCCTAGGAGAAGCTTGAAACCAACAGAGAGGTATTTGGTTGCCCAGGGGAAGCTTGAAACCAACAGAGAGGTATTTGGTTGCCCAGGGGAAGCTTGAAACCAACAGAGAGGTATTTGGTTGCCCAGGGGAAGCTTGAAGCCAACAGAGCCTTATTTAACCATGCTGTGTCAAACATATGATAAACAGGATTACGGTGGCTTTAAAGAACTCATGGGAAAATTCTTGAAGTGATTCAGTATATTAGAAACTATCGTCAAAGTTTTTGTCATATGTCCCAGTCCAGTATCTTGAGCAATATAGACTTGCATCCAAAAATGCATAACCATTGATTTTGTTTCCTACCGCATTTCCATGTCTTAAAATTCTGGTTAAGAATGCTTGAGCTGTATGGACTTGCATCCAAAAATGCATGACCATCAATTTTGTTTCCTACCACGTTTTCATGCCTTGAGATGTTTACTAAGAATGTTTCTGAAATAACATTTTCCTTTTCAAACATCAAAGATTTGGCTATCGTACAAAAATATTTTAATTAATAAGGATATTTTTTAATTCTTTATTCTTCCAACCATGTTACTTTTCTGTTGCATACAGTAGACTCCCGAGTATCCCGCCTAATATGTCGGAAGGATTGGCCAGAACTCTATGAATGCATTTCTTTGCCCACCAAAACCAGGAGACAAATGTTTTATCCAAAATTCATTTCTCTTTTCTTATTGAGTACTTAGCCCTCCATTTATCTCAATGTGAACGCAGCCGTATTCCGGTGAATCACAGAAGCCGTTGTCGGTAAAGTGTCAAATTGAAATAGAAGGATCTGTTCTCTTAGTTTATATATTAAACTGCGTGTTTCAAGAATTTATTAATTAGAGAGAGAGAGAGTAAATTAAAGGATACTTACTGTCCCCATTTTAACATAAATTTTTAACCAACTTAAATGCAGGAAACATAAATTCTTAACCACCTTGTGTGTGTTGTGACTAATGGCACTTGCCGCGCATAAGCTTCCACTGATACGATCGACAGATTTTAAGCCTAAGCAATGTTCTCTTCGTTTTCCAAGTAGCGCCATCTAGGGCTAAGAGTACGACTTGGCTACACACACGTCACAACCCTTTTTAAGGGGCGGACTACATTCATGCAAATTCATTCATACATCTCAGATCGTAATTTAGACCTGGAACAGAGAACAATCCCCTCTGATCCAGTACCCCCAGTGATATTACTCTCGATATGGAGGACTTAGCGACCACGAACAGATTTAACAAGCGCCAATCGCCACACACTCGGGGAATCTTCTGGCCGGTGAGCTTCGAACCCGTAATCTAAGGAGTACGAGTCTAACGCTCTACCAACCAGGCCATCCCGGCCAAATGTAGGAAACGAATTCTTTACCAACTTAAATGCAGGAAACATAAATAAACATTAACGTAACTCGTAGGCCTAATTCTGTAGGAAATTGGTTCAAACTTTTAATTTTTACTGATAATTGATGAAACATATGAAAAGGTAATCTTCAGATGAGACAAAACCTAGTTTTTATATTTTGCAAAATTCTTAAATAGATAAATGAGGGAACGCAAGGCCTCTTAAATTCAATTTACGATAAAAGAAAAATAAGTCGAAAATATGGAAATCGAATAGTCGCAAACTGAGTACTTAAGAGTGGAGCACCTTTCGTTTAAGGAAAAGGCTGACCTAATATATTCTTCAATATTCTTCTGGAATTTAGAATCCACAGAAAACTTGAATTGTTTGAGGTTTATCACAATTTATTGTATCGAATTATGACATCTACAAATGATGTAGTTTCAACTTATAAGTTAGGGAAATAATAATTTGATACCTACCGCTCGGGCACAAACGATTATGAAGCTGAAATTCACTCAAATTCACTCAAAGACGTTTCTATCTGTTTGAAAATTAAGTAATTCCAGTGAATCAATAATTTTTGCTATACTTAACTTGCAGTACTATTTTTGTTCTAGACAAAGAACGTCCAACAATTCTACATTGTCCCGAAAATATAGAAATTTTCCATGATAAGGATTCAGCAATCCCTGTTTCCTGGGAGGAACCAATATTTTGGGTAAGATCTAATGGTAATCAGTTTTAGTATTTGACCCCTTATATTTCAGTAATATTCAAAGAAACTGCTTTAATTATGCCTTTCTCTTCATAATGTGACGTTGTTCCCTAGAGGCGGGAACAATATAAAGCACGATATAAAGCAGTAGATAAAAGCAGTAGCAGTAGATAAGATACGATATAAAGCAGTAGATAAAAGTTGGAGACAGAAATCAAATAAAAAAATTAATGATTCAATGACTTAAATTACTTAATTTTTTTTCCATCTTTTCCTGGAGTTATTCTGCCTCAAAAAATTTTTTTAATGATGCAAAAATGAATTTTAAAAGTTGGAGGTAAATTGATTCCGAATTTAAAGCAATTAAGTTGCATCAAAATGATATAGTTTCTAAAATATCAATGATTTTAAATATAAAAATACTAAAATATTTGTTTAATACAAAAAAAATTAAGTTTGGGGATAATTTAATAAATGGAATATTCTAATCATTTGGTTTCTTCGTAAGGTAAAAAATAAATTATAGAGAATCATTCATCAAGCATATTATTGAAATAAGGAATTTTAGATGATGTGTTACAATAATAAATTTCTGCAAGTCCAAATTATTGTATATTTTCATAACTCTTCACTACATACCACGAGATTATATTTCGAACTAATAAAAACAAAACATTTTCACTTTATTAATTGAAATTTGTGTAAATATTTCATTTAAGAAAAGTTGATAAATTTTTTGATAAAAAAAAGTGGATAGGCTTTTTTTTCTACAGAAATTACTATGTCAAAAAATTTGCAAAACTTTACAAGATAGACATGAATGCTTCAAATGCTAACGGAATTCATTCTTTTTACTTTTCAGGATAATTCCGGACAACTAAAAAATATCAGTAACCGCAAAAGTGGAGACATTTTTTCTTGGGGAGATCCCAGTCCAGTTTACTACAACGTAAGCGATCCTTCGGGAAACACAGCCTCTTGTAAATTTACAGTTAAAATAAAACGTACGTGTTTCCTTTTGTTGAATAAAAAAATATTCATTTGCGTTATTTCGTTAATTTTGCTACGTTAAATAAAGCGTTTCGGCATTTTTGAATAAAATTGCCCTGTTTCAGTATTTTGAATTTTCAAAAAAGATTTTAAATATTGTAGCAGTTACTTAATTACTCTTATCTTCTCTTTTGAACACTAGATGGCGATGCGTGATTAAGTACACATCCCATAGTTCATTGGGGTTGTGAGAAGAGATAAAGACACTGTTCTGTTAAACTGATCGCGAAAATGTCTTATCTTCAGGGCCTGACTGAGGTAGGGGCGTACGGGGTAGTTGCCCCGGGCCCCACATAAATGGGGGCCCCAAATCAAATAGAAATTTTAAGTTTCCTTCTCTAATGAATGTTCTTCATTACAAAAGTAGTAAAGCAGAGGGGACCTCAAAGAAGTTTTTGACTTGGTCCCCAACTAGGCTAAGTCTGGCCCTGCTTGTCTTGAGTTTGTTTTGTGTGTGAGTGCGGTTACTAAAAAACACGTTCCTGAAAAAATGCGTCCTGTTGCTTCCTGCACGGTTCCTAATAATCTACATTCTACCACAGGATTTCAATTATTCCAGGGTTATATACTTACTATAGCTGCCTTTGGCGACCAGTTGATTTAAAGTTATTAATAATTGCTAAAAATTTCAATTAAATATTTTGCGAATCTTGACCTTAGTAGCTTCCCCGATAAAAATATTTTTAAATCTCAAATTTTGACAGACTTATAAATCATACTTTTTTAGAAACCTTATAGCATTTTTTTCCACCTGGGACACATCAAAAATGAAGATGAGAAGCTTCCGGTATGGTGGTTGATTCTCACCCCCCTAGTGGGTACAGAAGTGGTAGGGATTGCCTACTTTCTATCGATAACGAGACGTACTTCTTACGGGAAGATGGTATCGTGACTGATGATGGTCCTTAGGATTCAACCATAGTTCTCACCATCATATCTGATGCGACAATCATTTTGATCAGTTTTTTCCCAAGTGTTTCAGGACAGGTTTTAGTCATTTATAATAAGATCTTTATTTTCATTGTGCTATACATTTCCCTAATTTTCTGTCTTTCAATTATATCATGGGAAAGAGAAGAAGTGTTTAAAAATATAGGCATTTTGAATATCTTGCTGTTTACTTAATTGTGAAATCAAATCTTACTTTTAAATACAACAAGATTTAAAAAATTAAGTAAAAGCAAGATTTATATTTAAACTTACTCATCATCAAAAAATAATACGAATCTTTTGATCTTGATCATCAACAAAGAAAAAAAATCAGGATTAAATATTAGTTACAGTGATAAAACCGATTTGAATGATATTTCGACAATCTAAGATAAGAGTAAAATATTTTTTAATGAATTAAAAATAGCAAAATACTGTAAGGCAAAAAATTATATAATTGAAACGACAATTTTTTGGATTTCTGAAATTACTGCAGAAAAACATGAAAATGTTGCTTAATTTCAATTAATTAAATTTATAACTAACACATTTTAAATGTTTATTCCTAGATGCACATTCTGTCCTCTAAAGTATGTATTTGCTAATTTTGGCAGCTTTAGATGAAATGGTTTGGTCTAGTGAAGGAAGGCTAGCTCATACGGACACACATGTGCGAAGAGACACACACATTCATCTTTATTATAAGTATTCATAATTAAACGAATACAGAAGTATTATACATTAAATAAAGCTATAAAAATAGAAAATAAAAGATTTATGTAAAAAAAATCGGGATTTATATTTCAACACATGTATTTACTTTAAATTAACACTTTGCTGACCGGTGACGAGTTAACTCGTCTTTTCATGTCCAAACGTTGTTGACCGGTGACGAGTTAACTCGTCATTGCACTTGCATTATCTGTTTCACTTTATAACACCGAGGGCGATATAGAACATTGCAAAAACTTGGCGTATCGTGTTTAGTCTTGTCTGCTCTATAACAGAAAAATTACTTTTCCTAGTATTTACATTTTTATTAGAATTTTAGTAAAATTCCAAAAATTTCAACTATGACGGAATGTATCGACGAACAACTTTTTGATGTTCCAATTCAACAAAATTCATTGGAGTTTTTTTAGAACGTTTTACTTTCATATTCAATTACAAAAAAGTAGCCGGTGACATGACATAGTTTCTGTGTAAAATTGACGGTCACCTAAGTGTTAACTTCATTCTGTTATTTTGTTTTAGGAGATTTAGGCAAAGAAAGAAAATTTTGGTCTAAAACTAAATATATCGCGTTCACTTCACATTTCTAAACCATATCGACATGCGAATGTTTGATCCATATCACCATATTTAACAAGCCACGTTTAAAAAAACGAATTGGTTCTCAGATTTATTAACTACTTCTGTAAAATTATTGCATCCAGTTCAACACGATTCAGTTATTCTCTGTTATTTCGATATCTTTAACGATAGCTGCTTTTATATTTCAGCAATAATTATTATTTTAATTGTTTCAGCAAATCCATGTGAACCACTTCAAGTTCCAGCTAATGGTATTGTGACATGCGACGCATGGAAAGATGGGCGTTTGTGCAGCGTTTACTGCGCTGAGGGTTATCATTTCGCCACAAAAAAATTAGTTCCTGAAGCCTTCGAATGTAAGAGAGTCGGTCGTAGAGGAAACAAGTGGGTCCCTTTCTTAACCCGAAATCAAGAATTTGATTTTCCAATCCCAGATTGTTCGAGTAAGTTTGACCTTTAATTATTACAAAAAAAGTGCAAAGCAGGGTTTTTTTCACTTTCTTTTACTAAAAGCTTATTTTTTTCTGAAATATTTGTGAAATAAGCTATTTAAAATAGATTTTCTTTACATTTTGTTAATATATACCTATATATCTAAGGTAAATAAACTCGACCAATCCAAAGCATATTAGTAGGTAATTTATCTATTTATAAAACACTAAGGTGCTTTCACAAAAATAATTCTTATTAATTATTGTCGAATAACAATAATCAAGTATAAACAAACCTTCGCACAGATATTTCAGATTCACTCTTGATCTTGATTCAAATTCATTGTTTAGTTAATAAAAAGATATACAAAATATTAGAAATGCTCGGAAAAGATTTCTCGGTGTCACCGAAACCTTCATTCAATCAATTTTTTAAAACCGATGTAAAAGGAATCAAGATAATAGAAAAGTCGTCAAGCAGAAAGTTTAATTGAGCTCAAAAATGAACTTAGCAGTCACTAGAGAGATAATCGCTTTGATTTGCTATGGAAATTGATAGTAACCTGTAAAACGTATTGCAAAGATCAGATATAAATTGTCT
>JAOUZG010050832.1:2201852-2217359 GCA_026289955.1 Argiope argentata
GATAGTAACCTGTAAAACGTATTGCAAAGATCAGATATAAATTGTCTTATGATAACTATTCATCAAACGATGTAAAAAGAATCAAGATAATAGAAAAGGCGTCAAGCAGAAAGTTTAACTGAGCTCGAAAATGAACTTAGCCGTCACTAGAGGGATAATCGCTTTGACTTGCTATGGAAATTGATAGTAACCTGTAAAACGGATTGCAAAGATCAAATACAGGTTGTCGAATGGTAACTATTCAACAAACGTAAAAGCTCGGTTTAAAAAAAAGTTCACAAAATTTCATAGCTTAAGTGAACCTAAATACACTAGTAGTTTAATAACATACATGTATCAGATTTTTTATATTTATGTAAAAGAATTTAAACATAAAATATTTGTTTCAGGTTTTTATTTGTCACGGAATCTATATAATGTACAGATACATGAAATATAATGGTGGGTTTCATACCTTCTAATTAAATTAATATAACAGGCATCAAGTAAATCGTTAAGCGCGCCTAGTTACAATATAATACAAAAGTCTTATTCGCTGTTGGCGGGGGATAGCTGATGTCAAAGATTTTAAATGAACCAAGAAAAATAGGAAATAAATTTTATATGAAAACTCTATAATCTCTCGCTATATACCGCCTTTTAAAATAAAATTATATAGCCAACTAATAGCTATAACAGTAATTATATAGCCAACTAGTAGCGATAATACAGCACCAGCACTAAATCAGTAAGATTTGACACCAATATCAGATTACTAAATTTGGATACTCTTTATGCTATGTTGCTACAATGCATTCAATATTTGACTATTTAATACTTGGCGATAATTGGCTCCAATATTTTAGCTTGGTTCAGTACCTTCAGAATTGAAGTGCCTAATTTTGATGCGAATATTTAACTACTACGTTTAGCTGTAATTTATACTATTATACTGGCTGCAATAATTGGCAAAAAATTAGTGTATGTCACAATTTTTGACAATATCTATTATTGGCAAAGAAAGTTGCTGCTCTAACCATAAAGTACTCAAAAAATTAGTAATCTTTTTTTATTTTAATAAAATAAATATATCATGAATATATTTGAAAACAAAAGTTTAACAAAATACTTGTCAGTGTAAGTTGTTTTCTTTAGATGGATGTCTTTCTTTCAGCAAATCCATCATGCCATCGCATGAAATGCATTACGCTTTTTCTTGAAATTGCTTCTCACTATTGATGTACTTTAACATGTTTCAGTTGTATTTAAACCTTATGATCCACTATTAAAGTTCATCTAAACCATTAACTTAGTTTGCACAGAATTTCAAAGTGCAGAACAATAATATTTCAAACAACTTTATTTAAAACTCCTTTTCACTTTAAAAGATATTTTTAAAGGTTATAAAATGGACCTTCTTAAAAAGATGCTGACCTGTTTGTTCTGATTCTGATGTAAAAATTTATGATTATATGTAAGCTAGTTTTTTTAATTTTCTTCTGATCTAAACTCATAGTTTAGCTATCGTTCGAATCACATGCGATTCACGTTTGCTTTCTAATTATATAACTGAATTCTATTATCGTGAAGAGAGGGCGAAAAAAGCGGTCATGTAATCAGACAGATAGTATGAAGCACATGCTTTCAGTTGAGCAGAAAAGCGTGAAACAAACGCTGCTATAATCCCTCTTAGTTACTAGCTTTATAAAATGCATTTCACTTAAAGAATTTTGAGAACAAATACATATCTACGTAAGCTTACGCTAACAGAACTTTATATTTAAGTTAGAACTGCTTCTTTTATTTACAGGAATTAACAAGCGGCAAGTTATCAATCAAACTATTGAGTTTAATTACAAAGTGGATATTTGTAACTACACAATAGCGAATAAAATGAAAGAAAAATTTATAAATACCCTGAAGGTTAGTATACTTTCAACTCAAAAATTTAAATTGTTTTTGTTGTTTCCTTCTTCAACCATTTTTTATTTTATTTTTATAGCGGTTTTTCATTTCATCTCTTAAAAGATTACAGAACTCCGTATTCTCATGTATTTTTTTATTAAAAAAAAAGACGAAAGGAATTATTTTTTTTCACACCTCAAGTTTCTGAATAAGTTTTATATTAATATATTTTTATTTCACTTAATATGATAAGTTTTCGAACATGGTTATATCTTTAATGAATTAATTTATTTATAAATCGGTTTCGTTATTATTATAATACCAAAGTAGGAATGAGAACTGGATGGCTCTAATTTAGTAATATTAACATCCCATTTTTATAAAACTAGGACTATCTTGGGACAAATCTCCTAATCGTGCACCACGGTCAGATGACGAGATGACACCTGAGCTGGCATTTACCCTCTCCAAACTTTTGCACCCCACCATCAGGGAGGGTGTGATTAGTTCCGATGTATTTAACGAACCCCCGACTCGCTTACACAATGGTTTTTCGATGAAATTGGGTCTCGAACCAAGAAACCTTTGTTTCCCTTTTGTCATCAGGTATCGATGAATTAACATTAATTAATCAAAACCTTCTCATGTATTATCTCAACCTAATTAATTAATTAGTTAGTTGATAAGATCTAATTGTTTTGTGACAAATCCAGTTTTAAGAGTGTCTTCTCAAATTGAAACCCACATCAGTTAATGAGGCCAGCACCCTATTCTCTGAACTTCTACATTACAACAAAGAGAGAACATTTTACACCCTAACAAACTTAAGGATTATCAGATACATATACATGATGGATCTACAGTAGTATCGTATCTGAACACAAACTACTCAAACTTTTGATGTTAGGGCACTTCTGGAAAGTGCAATAATAGTGGTAAGATTGTAATGACCACTTTTCTGATGATGAAATATACCTCCTTTGAAGGAGTGGTGTGTGTGTGGGGGGGTCAATCATATACACTGAAGTGACAAAAGTCATGGGATGACTGTTAATATCGTGTCTGTCCTCCTTTTGCCCGGCGAAGTGCAACAACTCGACGTGTCATGGAGTCCACAAGTCGTTGGAAGTCTTCTGCAGGAATATTGAGCCATGCTGTCTGTATAGACGTCCATATTTGTGAAAGTGTGGATGGTGCAGGAGTTTGGGCACGAACGGACCTGTCGATGATGTCCCATAAATGCTCGATGGGATTCATATCGGGCAATCTAGGTGGCCAGACCATGCGCTGGAATTGTCCGGAATGTTCTTCAAACCAATCGCGAACAGTTCTGGCCCGGTGGCATGGCGCATTGTCATCCATAAAAATCCCACCGTTGTGTGGGTACGTGAAGTCCATGAATGGCTGCAAGTGATCTGCAAGCAGCTGAACATAACCATTTCCAGTCAATGATCGGTTCAGTTGCAGCAGAGGACCGAGTCCATGCCATGTAAAAACAGCCCACACCATTATGCAGCCACCACCAGCTTGAACAGTGCCTTGCTGAAAGTTTGGGTCCATGGCTTCGTGGGGTCTGCGCCACACTCGAACTCTACAATCAGCTCGTAACAACTGAAGTCTTGACTCATCTGACCACGCCACGATTTTCCACTGGTCTAGGGACCAGTCGATATGCTCACGAGCCCAGGAGAGTCGCTGCAGGCGATGTCGTACTGTCAGTAAAGGCACTCGAGTCGGTCTTTTGCTGTCATAGCCCAAGGAAGACAAATTTCGCCGCACAGTCCTATCGGACACGTCCCTCGTACGTCCCACATTGATTCCTGCAGTTATTTGACGAAGTGTTGCTTGTCTAATAACATTGACCATTCTACACAGACGTCGGCGGTCTCGGTCGTTAAGTGCAGGTGGTCGCCCACTGCGCTGTCCATGATGGGATGGGATGCCTGAAATTTCATACTCTCTGCACACTCTTGATACTGTGGATCTCGGAATGTTGAATTCACTAACGATATCCGCAATGGAATGACCCATGCGTCTAGCTCCAACTAACCTTCCACGTTCAAAGTCTGTTAATTCTCGTCGTGCCGCAATAAATCACGAAAAACCTGTTCACATGAATAACTTGAATACAAATGAAAGCTCTGGAAAACGAACTGCGCATTTATACTTTTTCGCTGCGATACTACTGCCATCTGTATATTTGCATATTGCTATCTCATGACTTTAGTCACTTCAGTGTACATTCTGTGACTAATAACAATCTAAGGTATATTAAATAAAAAGCTTCAATGTCCAGACATAAAGATCCTAAATGATTGAGCCATCTCCATGATCATTGCGGAACTAGATGTCTAGACATAGTGGAAGTTTTCATTTATTTTTTATGACATAAGTTATTTTATTTTAATATTTTTCTAAGATATAGATGTTTATGGTCATCTTTTTTTATCTACTACAGGGGAATTTGAAAATGAAAAACATCTTATATCTAATATTTTATATTCTGTTTGACCTACTGTTAAGTAATAATGGTATCTTATATAGCATTCCTTTGGACCACTTGGAGGTATCATTTGTCCAGCAAGTGGAGGTTGCCATCCCGGGAATGTACAAATATCTTGCGGAAATATTCCAAATCGAAGGTTCAAGCGAAGTGTTCGTAGTCAAAAAGTTTTGATTGCAAAATTAAATGTAGCTATGCATCTCGATGAAGATGAAGACCAGAATGGGACGATTGCAGCAGAGGTAACTAACTATACAAAACATATCACAACAACAGATAAATGATGGTTTTTTTGTATACTAATACAACGATTTGTTTTTTTAAATTCACATTTCCTTAATAGAGGTAATATTTTATCAATATTATATTTGAATTCTATTATTTAGGTTTCAGAAATCAATGAAAACGATATGACTCTGTCTGAACTTTTATTAAAAGAAATTGTACCAGTAACTACTCAAACTGTGAAAGAAGTTTATAATTCAGATTTAATAGACGTTCCAGCAATCAGACTCGAAGTTGATAGGATTTGTTCTCCAGGTCAAATTAGGAAATACGATTTTTGTTGTAAGTACTAAAATTGTTTCATTTGTTTTTTAATGTAAATGTAGAAAATATTTCAATAGCATGAAATAACAAAACGCAAAAATATGAATGAATGAATGAATTTATTCACTTTGAAATTTAGGGATATGTCTCTATAAAGCATTAATACTGTGCATATATACTGTACAAAATATTTGCTCATATACTGTGTAAAATATTTGTCAAACTTATATGGTTGTATTAAGAAATTTTATTGAATCTTAAAAACAGTGTCTTTCATATATCAGTAAGCGCAAGATTCATTCATTACTTTAACCAGCTAGTTCTAAAGTTATAACAGAAGAAAATGTTTCAATAATTTATAAAATAACTGTTGTGTCGTAAAATAAAGAAGAAAAAAAATAATTATATTGAGGACACTTACTTGCTGATATTTTCTGTTTTCTTTTTATTTTTCCAATATGTTTTCTTATAGAACCCAAATATAAGTCCGATGCAAAGCTATTATTTTCTACATAAAAAATTGATTGATTCTGAAGAATTAAATACGAACAAATAAGGAGAATCAGTAGTAGGAGTTCAAATTCTTATTTCGATACCCTTGCTCTTCAATTCATGATACTATAACATATTTTAAAATACGAGTTTAGAAAGATGAATAACAAGGTTCAGGAAAGAATAAGGACAAATGAAATAAATGCCAGTCAGGACAAATTCTTTTTAGTGCGACTTTTTCTTTTTTTTTTTTTTTTTTTGTTTCTTCTCAATAGAAGCTTTGCGTGTCCCGGTCTCCGATGGCTTTGTTGCCTCCAAATGTTTCAGTAAAATAAATTATTCCATTGCTGATAAAATGCAGTTTCGTTGGTGTCGAGTTCACATCCATTTTAATGTTGTTAAATATCAATTAATCGGCACAACACTACACTTCTTTTGGATGGATTAGAATTTAAAAACTACTATCATGGATTTTTTTCAAGTCATCGTATCTGAATAAAATCATATATATACAGCACCTATGAGGATGGGTAGAAAGATTTCGGCCTGAAAAGGAAAATATAAAAAAGGCCGTTTAATGATTAATTTATTTTTCATCGTAATATTTCCCACACTTTCTTCTACGGTGTGGCAATGATAGGATTTATGTAGGCCCCTCTATGTAAGAGTTTTCTTCTAAGACCTCAAAGAAGCATTCGTCACTGAGCCAACTTTAGTAACAGAACAGAACAGAACTTCCTTCCAATTATAATTTTTTTAGGTATTATAAGAGGCTGTAGTCTGAGGGAGCCATGTCTGGAGAATATAGTGCATGAAAATAATTTCAAACTTCAATTCATGAAGTTTTGCCATCACTGTAATAGCCTTCTGAACGAGGACATTGTCATGGGGAAACAGGACTTTCTTCTTGGCCGAACCTGGTCTTTTTTCTTTGATTTTAGAATGAAATTTATCCAACGATTAGCATAATATTCATCATTAATGATCCTTCATTTTCTAGATAATCCAGTAATAAAATTCCCTTCCAAAAAAACTGTTGCCATAAACTTTTCAACGGATGGCACACTTTCTGCTTTTTTTTTTGTTCCGATTAGTCCTTTGCAGTCCACTGTTTTGACTGTGGTTTGGCACTTGGAGAATAGTTATGGATCCGTGCTTCATTCGCAATAAAGAAACGCTGAAAAATCAGTTGGGTTTGAATTGTAGAGCTCCAAACATTGTTTTGATATCGTCATGCGCTTCAGTTTTTGAACCAAGGTCAGCAAATAGACATCCATCTTACTGACAGCTTTCTCGTGTCCTAAATATCGATTGAAATATGATGTGCTTGTTCATTGGATATACTAACAGATTTAACGATCTCTGTCAATTTCAATCGACGATCATTCATAATATGTTTGTGAACTTTTCTAAAGATTTCATGTGTAACAGCTAATTTTGATCTTACAGAACGCGTCACATTCAGAATGCATGTATGACCACGTTTACAGTCTGCAACCCATGTTTCAACAATTGTAATTCACTGCTCTATTCATTTTTAACTCTTTTATCAACAATCATTTATATATGAATCTTTTATTTTTAAAGACATAGCAATGTATTTTAAGACTGATTTTGATATTCCGTTAAAAAAATTATGAAGATCGTAATATCTAATTTTCATACAAGTATCCTTCCATTTTTATACTGTTATCTGAAACTCTTTTTAGTTGCTCATAAGTTATATAAATAATTAATCATAAACTATTTTTAAGAATTGAAGGGCAACTATTTTCTGAAAATATAAGTAACATATATTTTTTTCGTTGTATATTTTATTTACAGATTTTGATTTTATGGATAATTTTTTTACAGTGGATTGTCCACCTGGTACTTATAAACACGATTATAAAGAGAGTTGCGTCCATTGTCCGCGCGCAACTTACCAAGATAAGAAAAACTCTTTATCCTGCCTACCTTGTCCATTGGGTTATATGACATATAGAAAGAGATCAAAGTTCTTTTCTGATTGCAAAGGTAATAAGAATATCAATTTTGTCAAGCGATAATTTAATTATGTAATGGATGTATTTGATAAATGCTTTTTCAAAATCTGCCATAAACAACTTTCAATCCAATTTTCTTTTCACCACTGCTTTAAAGTAAACTTTACATGACAGCATGGTCAGCTTTGGCTCTTGTGCAATAAAACTCCAAACATCCATCCAAACTTTACATGAAAAAGTCTTATCTCCTCTTACTGGCGAATTCCTTTCCCCCTTTCCTGGCTCTTAACTACAACGACTGTTTGAAGAAATGTCGAAATGGCAGACGTTATTTTTCAGGAGCAGCCTGTCCATTGGCACAACAGAAATGCAGCATGGCCAACTGTATTCAGTGTACAAGTATTATGAATTATTTATTTAATCATTTCTGCTTTAAAGTAAACTTTACCTTAAATAGTCTTATCCCTCTTACTGGCGGATTTCCCTCCCCCTTTCCTGGTTCTTGACTACAACGAATGTTTAAATAAATGTCGAAATGGCAGATGTTATTTTTCAGTAGTAGCCTTCCATTGGCACAGCAGAAATGCAGCATGGTCAACTATATTCAATGTAGGAGTATTATGAATTATTTAATCATTTCTGCTTTAAAGTAAACTTTACGTGAAGTTGTCTTACTGGTGGATTTCTCTCCTCCTTTCCTGGATCTTAGCTTCAACGAATGTTTGGAAAGAATTTCGAAATGACTGATGCTATTTTTCAGGAGCAACTTGTCCATCGGTACTGCGGAAATGCAGCATCTGAAATTGTATTCAGCGTACAAGTATTATGAATAATTTATTTAATCATTTCTGCTTTAAAGTAAACTTAACATGAAATAGGCTTATCCCCTCTTACTGGCGGATTTCTCTCCCTCTTTCCTGGCTCTTAACTTCAACGAATGTTTGGAAAAATTTCGAAATGGCAGACGTTATTTTTCAGGAGCAGCTTGTCCATTGGTTCTGCGGAAATGCAGTATGGGAAATTGTATTCCATGTACAAGTATTATGAATTATTTATTTAATCATTTCTGCTTTAAAGTAAATTCTACATGAAATAGTCTTATCCCGTCTTACTGGCGGATTTCTCTCCCCCTTTCCTGGCTCTTAACTCCAACGATTGTTTGGAAAAAATTTCGAAATGACTGATGTTATTTTTAAGGAGCAGCATAGCATTTTCTTCCCTTCCAAAGATATTATTAACTGGATTCTAAAAATTTTTTAGAATCAGAAAAGTTTCCGAGAGTATGAAATTTTAAAGCAAATTAAGAAGAATAATTACAGGTAAGGAAAAAAAATATTTTAAAAAGTTAATTGTTTTTTATGCAAATAAATACAAAAGTAACATATCTACATATATATATTTTTAAACCTTCACCATTTCGGGCTTCTTAATTGTTAAACTGTCATCGAGAAAATGCTCATACGAGTAAAAAAAAACTATAAGAAAAATAATCGAATAATTTTTATTTTAAAGCTGAAGTTTCATTTAAAGTTTACATTTAGAGGGACTTGATTATAGTCTATCTATTAAAAGTTACCTAAATCGAATAAAATATAAAATTATTGAATTTACTTGATTATTATTAAATTATACAAAACAAATTAGAAAAAGCAAGATGTAAGTTTTACCGAAAGATATCACTGCACAATACCAGATATGTTATGGAACTCCCTTCTCCCATGTCTACAATAAAGGAGTTGCCACCAGGACCTGACTAAGGTAGGGGTCTATGGAGCAGTTTCCACAGGTCCCTACATAAGTAGGGGTCCTCAAATCGAATAGAAATTTTATTTTGTTTTCTTTTTTAATGAATGTTTTTCATTACCAAATTAGTGAAACAGTGGGGGCCCAAAGAAGTTTTTTCTCCAGTGCCCCAACTAGGCTAAGTCGGGCCCTGGTTATCACTGTAAAATCCAAAGGAAAACTTTTCTAATCATCGAAAATTCAATGTCAAGATTTTATTGAATCTGAGCTCATAAAACCGTTTTTTGAATGTTAACTGCTAGCGAGATCAATAACATAAGAAATGCTTTGAGATAGGCATTTTAAATTTGGCTTATTGTCTTTATACTTAATTTTGAGTGAAATAAGTCTTAAGGTAGTTAATCTGTTTTTCCGAGTATAAATAAATTCGAAAACAAAAAAACTTATTGCCAGATGGATAAAATTTGGTGCACAGTTTTATCATAAAAAATTATAGATCTGTGTTAAACTTTGGTCCAAATCCACCATATAAGGATCGTCTATTGGCATGTGTATTCGAGAATATGAAAAGTCGATAATTCAAAAATGCGATAACTTTAACAACAAAATCTCTTACTAAATTTCATTTTTCTAACTTGCAGATCTGTTTCAAATTTTTATTTGAATCGGTCTAAGAGAATGAGTTCAAAATGCATATTTAATTTTCTTCATCATAGAGCGAAGTTTAAAACGAGAGCGACTCTGTCACTTTGCACGCAACGATAACGTGAACGTGTAAGTTCATGCGTGAGAGCTATCTAACATCTTTATTAGAAAGTTCCGAGGACATCACTGAGGCTAATTCAGTCTCCTCTTTCTGAAATCAAGATGTGAAATTTCCCTTCCTGATAAAAATTGATGACCACATGCTGAACTTGTAATTTAATCTTAGATCTAAATTAAACAAGCTATTAGATAAGAAGACTGAGAAATAACGGTAAAATTTAAGATCGGAATTCTGCATTTATACAAATTCAAATGCATCTATCTTTCTTCATCTCCAGGGAATAAACGCGTTTTTGCTACGTTTTAATACCTATTTTTGGTCCTTTTACTGCCCTCTAAAATTCTGCAGGTTTTTCGAGAACCGTTTAGTTTATATTCACCATAAAAATCCTAACCTACTACTAGATAATAAATAATACTACAAGGCATATAGACAATCGTTATCTATTTTAAATCGAGTAAAGAAGATCCATTAGCTTTATGAATTACAGAACTCTGTGTAGCTTTGTGAATTACAGAAACCGCAATTCCCCCCAAAACAAAGCAGAACAATATTTAAAGAAATATAAACCTTGCTTTAAAAATGAAAAGTTTGATTAAAACAGGGTAAAATTAACATAATTTGTTTTAATATTAAATGAGAACTTGATGTAGAGATGTAGCAATTGAAGGTCGTGGCACGAACCTGCGACGCTTGAGCCTGTAGCCGAGTAATGTACCGATCAAGCAAAAGGGACCCTTCAGCTCGAAGGATATTATCTGGCTTATAAGGCTGACGCTACAGTACTCCCCTACAAGTGAGCCGGACGAGAGACGAACGATTTTGAAAGCGCCAAGCGTATGGCGAGCATGCGAGTTCATTGGTGCGTCGAGTTAGCAACGGCTTTTTTGGTGTGTTGAGTAAGAGACGGCTTTGGTGCGTTGAGTCAGCGACGGCTTTTGTTGGCTGGTAGATGGCGCCACAACTGTTGCAGAAGGTTGCGTTGTCAAGGTCACCAATGTAGCAATTGAAGGTCACGGTACGAACCTGCGACGCTTGAGCCTGTAGCCGAGTAATGTACCAATGAAGCAAAAGGTACCCTTCGGCTCGAGGGATATTATCTGGCTTATAAGGCTGACGCTACAGAGTTTGATACAATTAACCAATAAGATATATGAATATACTATAAAACTGAGTAATATGTATTGACGTTTCAGTAGAGTATGATATAAATACAAATTAAATATGTTTCAGCTCCTTGTCAACCTGGTACTTACTCTCGTTCAACGTTCGAGCCTTGTAACCCTTGTCCATTAAACAAATATCAGAAAGAAGCTTCAAAGAAGGAATGTTTCCGATGTCCGACCGGAACATTTACTTGGAGAATCGGATCAAATTCACCTAAAGATTGCGCTTGTAAGTTGAATAAATATATTAAATTTATAATTATAGTGCACCATTTCCACCTTTTCCATACATGGTAAGTGACATTATGGTAAGATATAACGTCACCAGCTTTCCCACACATAGTTAAATGCCTACGGACCACCAGATGAGGATCATCTTCACCAGTAGAGGCATTGTCTCTGGTAATTTATTGTATCCAGATTAAGGACCACAGATGTGCATTTCGTTGTTTCAAACAGAACCTTCGTATCTTTAGGGGAGAAGAACTTCAAAACAACTTTTTTCCCATTATGAAGAGACTCCTAAAATCTTCGAGAAACGATCAGTCTCCAGCAACTGTTGCCATTAAGTATCGGAGAAATTAGAGGATAGAGAAGAACAGTGAGAGTCGTCGAAGGAGGATTTGAAGGGACGTCGGTGTTCGAAATTATTTCTGATAGAGAAAGCTCCCTATGATTCTGGTTTCTGTGTAAGGATCCACCCGATAAATATCGATTAATTTCTAGAAAGGCCCCTGGTGAAGCCATTAAAGCCTGTTAGCATTGTTTCTTGGTGTCTATGCTCCTGTTATATTGAGGAACTACTTGATGATTAAACTTTTAACTGTAGGGTGAATTAAGTGAATAATATTAACCTAGATGAGAACAAGTTGTTTTTGTGAACACATATATGAATGTAAGTAAAATAATTGCTTTGTTACGCTACTTTCTTATTTGATCAGTCAAGGATAAAAATACTACAATAGTACACTCACATTAATTTTTAATTCACTCCCTTCAGTGAGAAGTCGGTTACTCAGCTTATAAATAACAATGAATCAATTGAATTAATGAAATGTAAAGTTTGAAAAGTATCTCAAATAGTTATTATTGTATTTTATATTAATCAATTTGAATTAGAATTATCCACAAGTAATATCGCCATAGAATTACTAATCTCCTTTTCTTGATATAAAAAACAGTAAAGTTTTTTTTGGTCTCAAATGCTCCAATATATTTAGAAAAAGATTGTGAGCATTTAGCACCAAAATAAACGATAAAATTCAGGTAGATCTAAAAGGAAACTGGAAAAATTGATGAAAAATCTTAATTGTTAGATAAATCAATAGAAATATTTAAAGTTTACCATTGCCTGAATTAAATGTGAAGTCATTGTCTGCACTATATTACTAGATTCATTTAGAAGTTCGGTTGAAACATAATATGAAAAGATATTAGGTAATATAATTCATGAAATCAGACAAAAAGGCCCATTATATTTTCTACTGCTAGAAAAGTCATTGATGTGTAATAATCATTTAGATAATCAATCATAAAAAATTTCAAAAGGCCATTCTTTAATTATTTAAATATAATTCTGAAAAATCGTTCAAGATGTGTAGTCAGAAGTGCCTGCAATTTTCCGAGCCTGATTACTTAGTTTTAATTTTCGGTTTTTCTCTTTTGTTAATTTTGATCAATTAAATTGATGCCTTTTATTGAATCTTATAACCAACCGATAAAAGAAAGATCATAAAAATGTTCTTCTTAATTTTTCTTCTTTTTGTCGCTTTGTGCATATTATATTGTCACGATGACTGAATTAAAGACACGGATAGTTGGAAGCAATTGCGTTTATTAGCACCAAGCAACTCGCTGGAGAACAGAATGAAGCACTGAGCCGAACTCAGCTTTTATACATCTGGAGAACATTCGAGAATCAGCTCGCTCGTATAGTATAGAATGTTCTAGAATCATCTCGATTTTAGAGAAATAATAACAATTTTAAATTAAAAATACCGTCTTTGGATAAAATGCGCTGGCCGAGAATCGAAACAGGGACCAACGGGTTCACAGTTCAGTGCTCTGCCAATCGAGCCATGGTGAATCATAAGTCTTATTTTTTGTGGCAATATTGAAATATAACAATTGTGACTTTTAGCTCTTTGAGGCACATTGGCTTCATTTGAATCCACCTATCCTTTTATTTCTTCTCAACCGTGCATGTAGCTAAGATTTGTAGAAAAATTGTGTATTTGAAAAAATAGATTGTCATTTTTTATTGTGTATTTGATTTAATTGAATCAATTTCATTGTTATGTTTCTTCTTTAGATTTATGTTATGTGACTCGAAGAGTTAAGCTCCATTCAAACAGATTATTCAGATACGTCTTTTTGAAAGTAAAAATTTTAGCGAAGCTTTTGAAAATAGTTTACAAGAGAAAAATAATACTTTTAGTCTCTCAGCATCATCTGAAAATACATTATTAATTGCAGCTCCATGCAAACCAGGATTCTATTCTGACACGGGGTTAGAACCTTGCAGTTTGTGTGGCTTCGGATTCTATCAAAATCAGCATAGGCAAAATGTGTGCAAAATTTGCCCAGATGGTACCACTACAAAAATAAAAGGTTCTACAACTCTAAAACAATGCAAGGGTAAGATTTTAAAAGATATTATAACTAAATGTACCATAAATGGTCAAATTACCGACTATGAATTTTTGCATCGAAAATGCACGTATCATCTTATTGCTTTTACACATTTGATTTCATGACTCTATCTAGAATTATATATACAGTTAACACTAGATTGTTTTTTAAATTTATATATTCTTTGTTTTTAAATTTGTCATATACCGTTATCTACTACAACCGACCAATGACCGGTAGAACAATTTATCGCTTTATAAGGTTATAGGATCAGAAATTATGATGTCATGGCTATTCAACGTATTGTATTGAGTTAGCTGCACAATGATTTAGCTGGCATAAATGCATGGATCTTGCACAAGCAAACGGCAGATGAAAATATTTCGAAACAAGTTTTACTTCAGTCAGCATTAGAACTTGCCGCCGGTTTTTCTAAAGCCCGTTGTGACGTCTTCAGATAAGTGCCAAGTAGAAATATAGCAAACTGCGTTCCCACGGGAAAGCAACCACAGATAGCTGAGGAATTTGTAAAATGCGGAGAATGCAGACACCTGGTATTCAAATTTAAGTACCGCGGCCAATCTAAAGTGTCTGGGCGACTTGTGAGGTCTTCATTGAACTGGATATATGTTGGAACAAACAACGAGGGAGAGGAGCAGATGTGCCCCTGTTAATAGATAAAAGATGTCCGTCCTTCAAGCCGGCACAATGGGGACCAGTGGCAGGTGACCTTCCATTCTTCTTAAGAAAAAGGCAGCAGACAAGACGGAACCAAGACGTCTCTTTGATAGTCGCTGTTTTCCCCTCTCTTGTGATTGGAAAGATAACTTAGATAAGATGATTCAATGAAAGTTGGGAATTATCCTGATTGGTCATTTGCCACCGAGGGCCGGCCTTTGAGACCGAGATAAAAAAAAAGTGAACCGACTAGAGGAGCTAGAGGAGGAAGCCAACAGAGAGAGCAGACTGACGAAGCGAAAGCTAGTGATTGGAGCTGGAATTCAGCTTGGAATTCTGAGTAAAATTCTCAGGAGAGAATTTGGAGTGTACGTAGGCAGCCAAGCCTTGTAGCTGAGCCCACGTGTAGTTCATCGGAACTTGAACCATTCAGCGTCTTGACTGAAGTTTGAAAACTCATCCGAGTTTTGGGGTAACCTCCAATTAGTTGAACAGCTTGTCTTCTGAGTTGCTCTTCCAGCCAGTTCGTCACCTTACTATCGGGAAAGCCCAGCAGGTTAATCGAAAAGCAGATAATCCCGAATGTCGGACTGACTGGAGTTTCTAGAACTCCATCAGATATCTTCACCTCCTGGAGCGACTCTTTATTTATCTGAAGCACCACACCTTTCCCTAGTGGAACTTGGAACTGAATTACTTATGTGCTTGTAAAATCATTAATCAAAAAGGTGTACATGTGCGAAATATATATGTGTTATAGCTGTAAATAAATAGATTTTTATTTCTCCAAGACCTGAGTTTGTCTTCGGTCCAACTCACCAGTTGCCCCGGCCAAAACGTTACACCGTGAACAACCAAAAGAAAAGAACACATATGAAAAGATCTATACCTAAATCTATTACAGATTCTTATCAAAGTAAGGCATGTCAAATAGGATATTGTAACGAAAATAAAATCATCAAAATCGGTTCTAATTGGGAAAAATATGCTTGTAGAAAATGTACAATGAAAACACCCTATATATGTTAAAAATGCGATAAGCAATGTATTAAAAATTCTTATTCTTTGTGTTTGTAATACATAGAAATTGACTATATACAATTTTGTATA
>JAOUZG010050832.1:2236911-2272096 GCA_026289955.1 Argiope argentata
ATATATATATATATATATATATATAATATAAAACCTTTCTCGTGTCTTAACAAAAAAATTTTAAAAAAATATCCGAATATATCGAATCGTTCTCAATTTTTGCTCTTAGTAACCCTTTTAGAGATTCATTTTTATTTATATAGATAATCGAAATAATTCTTTTTCTTTCTTTCTTTTTTTAGTTTTGAAGGAATGTATATAGTATACCTACTTTTATCAAAGGTATCATTTAGACCTTCGAATAAATATTGTTGAAAATACATACATTTATATATGCAACGGTTTGATAGAGACACGCATAAATATAAATATAGAAACGCGTATGTGTTAGTAAAATGTGTGTATATAAGAAGCAAGAAGCAGAAAGTCAGTCAGATAGAAGCTATTATAGGTTGTTAGTAAGAAGATGTGTGAGTCAATGTTTTGGTAGAAGAATAGATGGTAGTGAAGACCTAGATTAGAAAATAAACACCTTTTTTAGTAGATAAACAGAGAGGAACTGCCTTTTTATTTTACGACACCTCAACAAATATATTAAAAATATAAAGTTCTTTTCTATTTTAACTTAATAATAGATAAGTCAATTTATATTCTTTCTAATTAAATACTAAAAGGGACAGTTTTGATAAGTTTGGTAGGAATAGGTATATACCAAAGCAAGGTAAACCTAATATTAAATGTTAATTGATATACCATGCATTGAACAGGGATTAAAATTTTTTAGTATAATATTTATAACATAAAAACTACTTTTGCATAAAATATTTAAGTATACAAATTTCTTTTATCATCCGGTTTGAATGAAAATTAGCGTATTAATTGAGACAGATGGTTTTTAAAAACAACTAATATCTAACTTTCCTTTCTAAAACCGACAGAAGTTTTGCCAAAAGATGTATTAACATAAAAGAGGATTTTTTTATAAGAATAGTGATAAAATGCTTCAAATTTTTTTAAAAACAGAACATTTTTATTTATTTTTAGCTAGTTGAATATTTTTTTTGATATTTTAGAAAAATAATAGATGCATTATTCTAATTCAAGTTTTATATAATAAGTTTGCAAAATATGGTTGATTTCTCACTGATTTAAGAAGAGACACGGAGCACACATAAATACATGTCATAATGACTTCTATTTATATTAAGATTAGAGAAGCGAAACAGTTACGAATCAAGTTCAAATTATTTTGCACGCATTTGGCCAAATAATCTACATTGCCATTTTCCCTTACTCTGTAGCTGAATGACATTGTTTAATAATTCTGAAACCTGTTGAAGCATCCCTTCCTCCAATTAATTTATAAACCTCAAACCCTTCCTAAAGAGTCCTAATATAGCTTAATATCTTGGAACTAGATCAGGCCTCGGTCTCAACTAAAGACTGAGATGCTAATCGAAAAGTAATTAATTCTTAAAAGCTTTATAGCGGAGATGCTTTTTAGGCCACTGTGGCCTGGTGGTAAGGTCTCGTCTTTGGATTCGGTGGGTTTCAAGTTCAGGTTAACACCAATTAATTTATAAACCTCAAACCCTTCCTAAAGAGTTCTAGTATATCTTAATATCTTGATACTGGACCATTCCTCGGTCTCAACTAAAGCTTGAGATGCTAATCGAAAAGTAAATAGTTCTTAAAAGCTTTATAGCGGAGACGCTTTTTTGGCCACGGTGGCCTGATGGTAAGGTCTCGGCTTTGGAATCGGTAGATTTCAAGTTCAAGACCCGAATCTACTAAAAAACAGTCGTGCAAGAGTGTCTGGTGCACTTTAACATTAGGCTTACGAACGTTTCTTATATATCTATCTCTAGGAGCTTGCGTCAATTTGATGCATTAACGAATACTCCTCAGAAATACTGACTATGTTTTGTGAAATTTTATTTCCTCTTCTATACATATTTAGATGATAAAGGACTTTTTGTCAAAATAGTATAACATCGAGGTTCACAATATTATTAATAATTCAACAAATATTCTAGTATTTTATTTTTCAATACTCGAACTAAGCACCTGAAACCTTCAAAATCTCTTCGCACTCTGACATCAATTGGCATTCTGTGTTTGTTCTTTCTAATATTGCTTATCGCCAACAGTTGTTTATCTCTTGTTTCTTTTGAGATAACGATATCGGATAACGGATCGAAGTGTTGCTGGTACATTCCTATTTATTATAGATGTGATGTTTGGCAGTTTACTCAAAATTTTGTCTAAATTATGATCGAGTCAAATTGATGCATGTTCGTAGAGATAGGTATAGCACAAAGAGAATTTCAATATTTCAACGCTTTTGAAGAAAATAGACTTCATTATATATTTACCTCCATCAATGGATAAAAATCATTACAAGAGATAAAATAAAAATGCAAACGAGTTTTGTAATTTTCATTATAAAATTCGAAATGCGTCAAAATGACGCGTCCCGTATACCTAGGGTTAAATCATGAGAGATCAAACGCACACCCCCCCGGATTTTGTGGTGTGGAGGTATGGAGATGGGGTGTCAGCTAGAGTCATCTGACAGCGGTTCAAAATTACAAGGTCCATCCCAAATTAGTCCTAGTGTTGCTTTAAAAACGGGACGTTAACTAAACCAAAGCTTATTGAAGTTTATATGAAAAGTGCCAAGTTAAAGCTGATGTATGTTTGTCTATTTTTCTAGATATTGAGTGTCAATATTCCGTTCAAGGATGCGAACCAAATCCATGCGCTAATTCTCAATTGTGCATCGTATATGAATCGATACCATTTTGCAGATGCAGTGGTGGATTTGTAGGAAAATTTTGCGAATATGGTAAATATACAGCTAGTTACTTAATGTTTATCTCACTTAATATTTAAGAAAATAAAAAAAAAACACTCGCATTTTGTTTTGAGATGCAGATGTCTGTCAGTATTATCGAATGGCAGATTAAAATTTGCTTTTTAAAAAAAGAATTTTTATAAAAATTTCGACGATAATTAATGTTTTTAAAAATTGCCCGTTTTTTTAGATGTAGATGAATGCTTAGAAAAGAACGGAGGTTGTAGTCATCTGTGTGTAAATACCATAGGTTCTTATGAATGCAAATGTCCCAATGACATGATTCTTTCAGAAGATAAGTTGACTTGTCAAGGTGTGTATTTTTTATGGGCACTTGGTTATTCCCATCCTTTTTAGATGGGAAAATTGCTTGAATGTATGCTTTGCTTAGATAATTTAATGGTTTTAGAAATTACTTTTTTCATTGTTATTTATTAATTTTTAATAGATACCAGCTTTTGTACTGTGGATGATCAAGTATACTTAGTAAGTATAAAATTTGCCACAATATACTTCAAAATCTGGAATAAAATAAAATTCTTGCAAATTTCTGATCAAATTGTGTTAAAAGGATTAAAAGATTTATTCTTCATTCTAATACAGGATGGCGAAACCTGGGATTTGTATTGCGGAGGATGTCACTGCGAGAGAGGACATGTGATATGTGCATTGATGAGTTGCATTGATTTAACCTGTCGTGCTGTAAGAAATAGTCTTAAAATATATTAATAAATGTTTCTGACTAATGCATGATGATTATAAATTAGATTAATTTGGTAAAAATTTTGAATTGATAGTTTTTATTTTCAGGACTATGTTTGGACACATCTTCCTGGAGAATGCTGTCCAAAATGTGTATCTTGTAAGTAATTATGAATACATATTTTTTAATTTTTATTAAATATACTACTAAAGAAGCTTTCACAAATTTCTCCTACATTGAATTAAGTTTTTTGTGTGAATTAACTGGTTTTATATAAGTTTTATAGGGTTTGATTTTATATCAGAGCATGTATGGCCGGATCAAACTTTCTTGGGATTCGGGATAATACAGTAAAAGAGTTCAATCAATTTTTATTTCAGTACAAAAAAAAAAGAAGAATTTAGTTCTAAGAAGCTCTAAATAGTCGATACACTATCGAATACCTGCCACAATATAGAAATGAGAATGAATCCAAGACAAAATAGCATACTAACGAGCAATTTTATATCAATGTATAGAATCTCTCTTCTGTCATCTCCATGTACAATGACATAGTAAAAATGTTTTATAGTGTTAGCAGAGGAAAAAGAATCCCCCTTTTTCTTTTCATATTTTAGTTCCTTACAAGGATCGAAAGTTTGTTGGGATAGTTGAAAGTTGATGCTGTAAAATTGTATTTACACTAAAGTGACAAAAGTCATGGGATGACTGTTAATATCGTGTCGGTCCTCCTTTTGCCTGGCGAGGTGCAACAACTCGACGTGTCATGGAGTCCACAAGTCGTTGGAAGTCCTCTGCAGGAATATTGAGCCATTCTGTCTGTATAGACGTCCATAATTGTGAAAGTGAAGATGGTGCAGGAGTTTGGGCACGAACGGACCTTTCGATGATGTCCCATAAATGCTCGATGGGATTCATATCGGGCAATCTAGGTGGCCAAATCATGCGCTGGAATTGTCCGGAATGTTCTTCAAACCAATCGCGAACAGTTCTGGTCCGGTGACATGGAGCATTGTCATCCATAAAAATCCCCTCGTTGTGTGGGTACGTGAAGTCCATGAATGGCTGCAAGTGATCTGCAAGCAGCTGAACATAACCATTTCCAGTCAATGATCAGTTCAGTTGCCCCAGAGGACCGAGTCCATGAAATGTAAAAACAGCCCACACCATTATGCAGCCACCACCCGCTTGAACAGTGCCTTGCTGACAGTTTGGGTCCATGGCTTCGTGGGGTCTGCGCCACACTCGAACTCTACCATCAGCTCGTAACAACTGAAATCGTGACTCATCTGACCGCGCCATGGTTTTCCACTGGTCTAGGGACCAGTCGATATGCTCACGAGCCCAGGAGAGTCGCTGCAGACGATGTCGTGCTGTCAGTAAAGGCACTGGAGTCGGTCTTCTGCTGTCATAGCCCAAGGAAGACACATTTCGCCGCACAGTCCTATCGGACACGTCCCTCGTACGTCCCATATTGATTCCTGCAGTTATTTGACGAAGTGTTGCGTGTCTTTTAACATTGACCATTCTACACAGACGTCGACGGTCTCGGTCGTTAAGTGCAGGTGGTCGCCCACTGCGCTGTCCATGATGGGATGTGATGCCTGAAATTTCATACTCGCGGCACACTCTTGATACTGTGGATCTCGGAATGTTGAATTCACTAACGATATCCGCTATGGAATGACTCATGCGTCTAGCTCCAACTAATATTCCACGTTCAAAGTCTGTTAATTCTCGTCGTGCCGCCATATATCATGAAAAACCTGTTCACATGAATAACTTGAACACAAATGAAAGCTCTGGAAAACGAACTGCGCATTTATACTTTTTCGCTGCGATACTACTGCCATCTGTATATTTGCATATTGCTATCCCATGACTTTTGTCACTTTAGTGTATATTCACTTCATTTTAAAATTTAATAATTTCTTTTCCATTGTATTCTTAACACTTTTTCCTCCAGATGCATTTTGCTCCATCTCATCTTCTAACACTCTTCAGTTGTTTGACAACCGCTCCGTTCGAGTTTCCACCTCCTACGATTTCACACTGGTTGAAGATTGCTTAGAAGGCAAATTCAGCCTGAGTCTGGAACCAGCTAATCTTCATGTGGCTTCGAATCATTCATTTAAACAAGCAAACAACTTGAAATCAGATCAGAACCTAACCATCGGAAGAAGTCTAGTCATCTTTCAAGACTGTCAAAAGCTCCGCATCTCAGAAACTGGTGAAATTCTTCTGAACAACGAAATCGAGAACTATCCATTGTTAGGGAATCGAGAATTTCACCTAGATATAGAGGACACAGCCATATATCTTTGGACTAAATCTGGACTATTCATTCAGTGGTACTTAAATGAAAAAATAATTGTTGGTGTTCCATCGGATATTTCTACAAATTTGTGTGGTGTTTGCAGGAACATACAAGATTATTATATGAAGAAAACGGGTATAATGACTATTCTTTAAATCATTATTTGGGAGCCTACATTTTTATATTTCAAATAAAAAAGGTACCATCATTTTCAATAAAAAAGATACCATCATTTTCAATAAAAAATGTACCATAATTTTCAATAAAAAAGATACCATCATTTTCAATAAAAAAGATACCATCCTTTTTAATTTCAAATTATGCTACTTTTTCTAAATTATTAAGCAATTATTGCATTGAAAGTTTTCAATTCAATCTACAATTTCTATTGTACAAGTAAGTTTTGCAGTATCAAAAATTTATACATTCTTGATAGTTTATTTATAAAACTCGCGCCTGATAAAATTCTGGCTGTAGAAGAGGAACGAAAAAATGTCTGTAATAGTGACTCTTATCAATAACTTTGGTCGCCAAGAAGAATTTTTAGTAGTTTTTTTCATATTATTGTTTGTGATACGTTTAATATTCGTTCAGAGTTTTTCGATACTTGTTACAAATTATGCTTAAATTAATTTTTTAAAAATTGATTAAATCAAACAAAATTATATTGTAAATATCTTTGAATACATAAAATATTTTTTTCAGTTTTAAGATGTAAACATTATTTTTGTACTGCAATACTTTCGAAATTTTTCAAAAAAGTCAAAATTTTGTTTTTATTAAAATTCTAATTCAAATTTGAAAAAAAAAAAAAAAACTCTCAGGCACACATTTCCATCCTCCAAATTATGCATGTGCCAAATATGGTAATTTTTGGCTTATAGAGCGAAAACACACACATCTTTAATATGGCATAGGTATACTCCGTCCCGGCCGAAGCCATTCGGATATAACGATGAGCTGCCGCAAGGCAACCCCCACCGATCACGGAAGTGCAGGCAAATCAGCTTAATTTTCATAAAACAATTCAAAGAACCAGTTCGGAAAAAGATACGAATTTAGATTCTCAAAAAAACACCTTGTCTCCAAGTATAGTAATTATCAAACATATCAACAGTTATTAGAGGAACACAAAAATGTAAACAACGTTAACTAAGAAAATACTGTATAAAAAAGGTATAAACTTACTAACGGTTATTAGAGAAACATAAAAATATAAACAACGCTAACTAAGAAAATGCTGTTAAAAGAAAAAGGTATAAACATTTCAACATATATAAGAAGAACATTAAAATGTAAACAACGTTAACAAAGAAAATACTGTTAAAAAGAAAAAGTATAAAACAATTATATACAAAGGAAGTTCTTGGTAACCCAAAAGCAAATAACATATATACAAAATAAAGTTTCCGTATACAATATAGAACATAAGAAAACAAAAGTCAAAGCAAAGAGTCATTTCAATCGTTATCCACGGATTCCAACTGCATAAGATTATTGATAATTTCAGAAGCACTTGCCCTAAAGAGAGGGAATTTTAATAGCAATTTGATGTCCAAATTTCTCCAGCCTAATTGCCACACATCTTTAATATAAGTAAAGATTGAAATGATAATATCAGATGTAGCTATTTTCAATTTCCTAGCTTCTCTAAAGATCCATTTCAGAGGCCTGAGGCGCAATTCAATTTGAGCCCCCCCCCTTCCAGTTATATTTATAGTATGCACTCTCTATATATTTTTCACTCTGTTAAGCTCTGTATCCGATTTTTTGTGTTAAAAAAAGAACGGGGGAAGGGAACCTAGGTACACAAAATTGACAATAAAAATCAATTTTTCTTTCTACTTGGCAGTATTTAAAAGGATGACGAAATTCAGGGTGTGTTAAGGCTATTCTTAAAAAAGACGGTGCTATTTTGTATCATAGTTGCGCAATATTTTTTAGAGATACATGCCTAATATTCCATTATACACTAAATTATTATAGAATAGAGCTGTTTTTCTATTTTGAGAATAAAAATATTTAGGTTTTGTTTTAAAACTTTCTCAAAATCAGCTGATATTTTATTTTGTTGTTTAAAATTACAAGTTGTTGATTCTTCTGTTCAATTCTCAGATCGCTCATTGATTTCTTCGAATTCGCATTTTGCTTCGGCTCACTCATCGGATTTTTCTTGTTCTTATTCTGCTTTAATTTGTTCATCTGTCTTTTTAGGTTTGCATTCAATTCCATTTCTATCGTCAATTTCTTCGAATTCATTTCAACAGCTGGTTCAGTGATTTTTTTCTTGTGCACATTTTGTTTCAGAACGCTTATTTATCTTTTCAAATACGCATTCTTGTTCAACTCGCTCATTAATTTGTTAGAATTCCTATTCTACTTCAGATTGCACAACGTTTTTTTCATGTAAATGTTCAATTTCAATTTGCTCATAGATTCTTTTAAGTACACATGCTGTATCAAGTTGCTCAACCGCTCTTTCTGTCTCATTTTCCATTTTAGCTCCTTTTTCAAATGTTATAATACATTTATAGAGTAAATTTGTATGTCATTCTGCATTTTTTTTCCTTTTGAAGCTCCCGATTCAAACTTTCTTTTCTGTAGCATGGCTAAAACATTAAACAAAATTAGTCGCATAAAAAATATTAGCTGCACTTTTGACGATTTTTTCGAGTTGAAAAATTTCCCCCTTCAGTTAAGAGAAGAAAGTAACCAGTTTATTTGATCTTTTTGAGCAGTACCAATGCCTAACGATTCGTATTGTAAATGAGCAATATTTTTAACCTTAAAATGTGTCCACAAATATAAAGCCACGATTACAATATTTTCAAAAATACGAAAATAGAAACGAAATTTTATTAAAAAATTATATGCTTACCATTATTCACATAGGTCAAACACAGAAATGAATTCCTTTCTACAACACAAATCAAAGTCAATATTTTTCAAACCTGAAACACTAAATCGCTAACAGGAAGTTTTGGCGAAACTAACCTCCTTGAGCAAAGATCTTCTAACCAAGGTCTCTAACTAAAATGCGTCCTATGTCCTATTATACAAACACATTCATTGCCTTGAGACTTCGAGTGCCATTCCTGTACTTCATAGGGTCCGAGTGAGTAGGGGGGTGTAATATGATATCTATCTCTTTAGTTTCGTACAAGATAAAAGATGTAAAATGTCTCCCCTCTTCCTGGTTGACTTTTTACTCTCTCATTCTCAGAATGGTTGGTTTTTCTAGGGTACTGATACTGCATGGTTCTTTGATTGAGATAGTGGTAATAGAGTATAAAAATGACAGACTTTATTTAAAAAATAACCTCTTTTTTAAAATTTAAATTATTATTTTAAAACTAAATTTTGATGCCCCTTAATTTATAAGGCCCGAGGCGCGTGCCTCATGCCCCTGTTTGGAAATCCGCCTCTGCTAAAGATTACACTACATCGAAACACTTTTAAAAACTACGGTTATCAAAGTTTTTTGCATATCTTGCAAAGCTTTTAAAATGTATAAAATTTAATGAACATTGCGAGGAAGAACTCGGAAGCAAATAAAAAAATTAACATTTTATTTTCAGCAAAAGTGAGAACACTAAAAAAATCTTTTATAAATACAGTAGGAATTTTAGAAAATTTATAAATTAAATATTTCATAAATTGTCTCTAAATCTTCTTTATGCCTCATTATATTTGGGATGAACATTTATATATTATCCACCCACTATTCTGAGTTTATGTAGAATACAGACTTTTTTTTTTTAATTTGCAAGACGGAAAGAGTAACATTAAAGATAGAAAGAGTTATATTAATTTTATTTATGAAACAAAACTTTTTTATAAGTACGCATTGTTTATTTACATTCTTGTTTATTGAGACATGAAAAAAATAATTCCAAATGTTGTATGTATACTGAAAATCAAAATATTTAATATAATTTAATAAACATTTTTTAGTTGTGCGAACCGATACATTCATCATTTGGTTTTATAAACCTAACTTAAACTAAAGTAAAGCAAAGTAATTGGTTTATTTAATAGAAAATACTAATTTTTTTTACAATCTTTTCTCTCCAAAGATTCGTCTGGAAATTAGGTGTTTTTTTTAGAAAAGGGATAAGAGAAATATTCAATTTTTTAAATCAAAAATTAACGAACGCTAGACTTTTTTTCAAAGTTTTTTCAATTATAGCTCTAAATTCAAATTCTAGCTGCTATTATTAGTATTGTTGACAACGGATTCTAAAACCCTCCGCATTCTAAGCATGCATTAGGATGAGTTTAATTCGTTAAAATAGGTATGAGAGGAAGAATGAAGGATGTTTACATTTAACAATAAAATAAACTCGTATTACTCCCGAACTAAATTAAAATAAAACAAGTAATATAAAAAAAATTAATTTCATTCGATTCCTATTTTGGTTATTAGGAAAATTTTTATTTTAGTTACTTTTTATTTAATAATTACAATTGTTCTCCTGTTCCGCTTTACAATGGAAGAAGGGGTGCAGTAGCTTCTGAGGGTACGGACTCCTGAGCCCCCGAATAACGATCACCTGTGCCTCAGTACCCCCAGTGGTATAACCCTCGACATGGAGAACTTTGCAATCAGGTTCGAACTCGCAGCACAAGGGATCCAACGCCTTACCAACCAGGATATCCCGACCTAACAATTGCAACTATTATAGAGAACTACTATAAAGGCGAAAAAATTAGTTTTTAATTAATAAATAAAAATGAATTAATTAATTGAATTAATTAATTAATGGTTCATTTGGCGAAAGGAATAGTCTAATAGCCGCTGGATCGCGTGCCGTGTTTTGAGAAGTTTCGCGTGTTTCAGGGCACGCGCTTCCTCGGCTATATAAGGGACGTGTAGCCGGAGTCAGTCAGTCATCTTTTTTTTCCTCTCGGAAGAGAAGCGTCTCGCTGGACTAGTGGATTACTTTAGTGAGCTGTGTTTACGTTTGCTGTTGACGTTTTATTATTGAGCTCGCTGTGATTTACTGTTGCTGTGCTATACGATAGCTGTTTTATAGTCTGTTTTTATTGTGTGTAAGACTTGCATTTACGCTGTAAGTGATTATTGACTGTTGAACTGTGTTTATTTGAAATTTTTACTTTATGAATTATCCTGTAAATAATTGTAAATAGCTGTAAATAAATTTGTTTGTGCTGTCCTCAAGTAAAGTCCATTCAATCCGAACCCGCTACGCTAAAAACGTAACAATATGCATATATGGAGAACAAGCATGTAGAGAGAGTGTGAGCTAATAGTAGGGATTGAATAATAAACTCGGAAAAGGCACGATATTAAAATACAATTGAAAAAATAAAACTGAACGAAAAGGTATCTAACAGAGCGAGAATCAAGATCAAAGGATGAATAGAAATACAGAATACACTCAACATTACAGCGTTTCACCCTTTGTGAGACTGAATTGTCGAAAAGAGGTCGTCTCAGGTTACTAAAACGAACAGTACGAACAATATTTGAAAGTTTTTATTCCAATACGGTGGATCAAACTCAAATGGTTTATTTCCTTGGGAAGTTTAAAAGTCAAAATGAAACTACTCGAGAAAGTCATTGGAGTACAAATGTTTTGAAAAATTATTTATAGGAAAGATACTTCAAATTAATTCAAGGTATCCGAATAGATTGTAAAGAGACTTTTTCCAGAAAAATTTGAATTTTTTAATGATCTGCAAATAAAACTCAAACTTCGTAGATTCTAAAACCAAATTTGTTTTTGATGTATATAAGCTATACTTGTGTAGGCAATAATATGAGTGATGATATTATATTTTCACATTCTCGCAACTGTTGCTTGCTTTACATGACCGTCAATAGCTGATCTGATAAGTGAAAAGGGCCGAGGTAGCCTGGTAGTAGGTTCTCAAACTCGGAACCTGAGGGCTTCAAGTTCAAGACCACAATCATGGTACGCATTAAATCCGTAGGGTTCCAAGCCATCCAACTGTTGAGGTGTAGAATTTTAGAATGGGGGGATGAAAGCTCAGGTGCCATCCTCGTCATCTGACTACTGCTCAAAATTACGAGGTCCGTCACAAAATAGCCCTATTTTTTTAAAAAAACGAGGCGTTAAATGTAACTCAACTAACTGATAAGTGAAAACAGTAGCGTTAGGTATACACTGGTGGACCAAATTAAGAGATGGAAGGCATTTTCCCAAATATCTCGAGAAATACTGGATAAAAATAAATGAAATTTGGTATGGATATAACTTATAGTATGATAACAGTGCGTGCAAAGCAAAAATTAATGTGCCATTCATTGGCGAGAGTTATTGCCAAAAGTCCAATGTGGACTGAACTTCATGATGAAAGATGGTAATGAAAGTGAGGCTTGTATGGTGTGTGGTCACCTCTGACAGATGAACAACGACTATTCATGCTGTTAATAAGAGAGTTAAGGAATGCTTGTGGAAGACCCTCCCACTCTTCCACCAGAGCAATTTTTAACTCCGTAGTGGTTCTGGGTGGAGGTTGGCGTATCGCAACAGCTCTTCCAAGAGCATACCAAGCATGTTCAATGAGGTTAAGGTCAGGAGATTTGGTTGGTCAATCCATTCGATGAATATCTTTCCTTTCCAGATACTCCTCAACCAGGACAGCCCAATGTGGTTGGGCGTTGTCATCCATGAAAACGAATTCAGGGCCAACAGCACCCCTGAAAAGACGAACATAGGGTTGTAGGATCTCCTGTCTATACCTCTGGGAATTCACGGAATCAGTGCCAAACACATGGAGTGTTGTGCGGGAATCTTGCATGATCACTGCACAAACCATCAGTCATTTACCAGCATAATGGTCCCTTTCCATGATGTTACTGGGATTGTATCGGGTTCCAGGCTCCCTTCATATGAATATCCGTCGAGAATCCGGTTGTAAACTGAATCTGTACTCATCCGTGAAGAGAACATTAGTCCATTGGAGCTGTACTGTTGTGTCTGCTCCATCGTACACGCTCTCTTTTGTAGGAAGGAGTGAGTGGGACGGGCTTCATCAAGCCTCCTGGCAACTGTCTTCCTCGAAACTACTGTTCCTGTGGCAGCAGCAAGATCCTTAGACATTTGTGTAGCTGTAGGCGACCTATGGTACTTGGCTGTAAATAGCAAATACTGGTCTTCATCGGGCGTTGTTGCTCTCGGACTACCTTGTCCTGGTGTTCTGGACACTGCACCACTGTTTTTAAACTGACTCCACAAATTCGAAACAACGCTTGTAGTTACAACCAATTCCCTAGCAACCAGAACTTGGAACTGCCCTGCTTCAAGTCTACCCACAATTCTGCATCTCATACCTTTGTCTACACGATGACGTTCACTCATTTCGTCGAAAAATCAACAAAAAATAAGATGGTTCAAGAAACACAATACAAACCATTACTGTGTTGTAGAGTGTAATGAGTTGATCAGCTGGCTGCAGACCTTTATACCTCTTTCAGGCTTCGCAACGCCCACAAAAATACGTAAACTCATCTCAGCGACGCCAGCGCCATATTGCCATTATATGGCAACCAACTGTTCAGGTTTTATGTGATATTTTCTGAGAAATGTGTAAAAATACTATAAATCTCTTAATTTTGTCTACCAGTGTATTTACAAACGTCTCAAAATTTGTTCATATATATTAAAATATAAGGAAGGTGTTTAATCCGTGTATAAATGACGTGTATATTAACGTTTGTGTATATAAAATAACGTGTATATTAGCTGGTGTCTGAAAAATAGTATTAAATTTTGCTGCTACAGATAATTTTTTAATAATTGTATTTCTTTATATATATTGCTCAAAACTGTATATTAGATTTCTTTTTTAAAAATTTTTACACTTAACTCATATAAATTTTAACCTACAAATTGTGTTAAATGATTGACTTTCCTAGTACGTCAATGTAGCACAAAAAGGTAGCATTACGTTTGGTGGGGGAAAAAACCAGGGTTATTTTGCGTCAGATGAACAAAAGACTATATTTGAGTTAGCGTACCCTCTCCAAAATTCTGAATCATACCAATAGAACTATGTTTCACTCACGACGTCATTTTTAAGGCTCACTAAGGTCACATACATAGCATAGCTGTGCAAGAATCGGATTTTGAATTTATAGTCCACTAGAGACGAAGATATATATTTTGATATTTTCCCAGGTGACAGATTCATATACAGGGTTAAAAAGAAATAAGTTACCCATTTCAGAGGGCTCTAAAACGCGTTCTGTTGATCCAAATGAGATAAAATTTGAACTACAGATTACCGAGACGATGCGCTTTACATTTATTAAATAATAATAATTTGCACAGTAAATCACCGTTAGGTGACGTTGAAATACACAAAAAACAATATGGTTAATAATTGTCAAGTAAAATTAAAATTGCTCATTAAGTCCTCCATTTTCAACAATATACTCTAATCGGAGAACCATATTTTCTAAATTTGATCGGAATGAGTCTGCCGGAATATTAAGAATATGGCGCCGAATGTTGTCATTCAGATCTGGTAGATTATATGGCCTTTGACAGTAGATGTTGTCCTTCAGATAACCCGACAACCAAAAGTCATAAAGGGTGATGTCCTCCGAGCGAGAAAGCCATGCTATTGGAAAATGGTGGCTGATAACTCATTATTAATACATCATTTCACAGAAGCATAACTTTACACGGTGACAAATATGAGGTGGTAGACCATCTTGCATGAAAATGATGTCTTGAAGACATGCAAGCTATAGAAGAGTTGGGAATTTCAAAATGCCTCAGCATATCACGGTATCGTTGTCCTGTGAACGGAACAAGTTTGGGTTCTATTTCAATTTGTATCTTCAAAGAAATACGGTCCAATGATAAAGGTAGCTGTGAAACCACACCATATTGTCCCTTTTTCAGGATGCAAGGGTTACTCCTGGATAATGGCCCAAATTAAGCACTTGTGGGTGTTAACTTGCCCATTGAGGCAAATGTGGGCCTCATTACTCCACAGAATGATCCATAGCCAAGTTGCGTCAACCGCCATTCAAGCAAGGAACTGAAGTGTAAAAGTTTTATGGATTTCTCAAGCCCTCGTCCCGCAACAGGTGAACACACTTAATTTTTTATGGTTTAAAATGCAAAATTAGCCGTACGATTTTTCTTACAGTTGAATACAACATATAAGGGAAACAACTGGCAAACTCTAACTATTATGCGACTACTGGCTTAAATGCGGATGGTCGCAACATTTCGGATGCTGGAAGAAGGTATGTTTTTTCATCCTTTACCTGGAAGAATGCCACGCTGGCCAGTTTTTTTCAAATTTCTGTTCCACACATAGGGCACCAGGAGACATTGGACCTCTTCGCATGACGAAATTCCTTTAGGCCTGCAACGAAGTTTTGTTGGTAGAAAAATGTCACCAGTAGCGTTTTTTCTTGCAATATAGGGAGGTGCTGAATCCGTCTTCTTTTTATCCAAAGAAAAAGGGTAATAGATATGTGCTGTTACGCAAATTGTGTTTCACATTTTCAGTATATGCAAATAAATGCCATATGTGTTACAGCGCCATTTATTGTCGAAATTTTGAACTAATTTTTTTTAATTAATAAATGTAAAGGACATTATCTGAACATTCTGTAGCTCAAATTTTATCCTATTTGTACCAATCGATCGTATTTTAAAGCCATCTGAATCGGGTTACTTATTTCTTGCTAGCCCTGTATTTTTTTCAGAAATCAAATCATTATTAGCCCCAAAAGAAAAAATTTATCTTCGGGAAAAACGAATATTGAATTTGAAATTCTAATTTATCATTATTCTATATTGATTTTGCATATTCATTCAGCTGTATATAGAAGATTAAAATCCTTTATTTAAACATAAAAATGTCCATTTCGTAATAAAGATATACAACGATGTATTACTAAAAACACTATTTATCACTAATTTGGGAATGGGGTGGAATGGGGAATTAAAATTAATTTTTTACATATATCGTTCTATAAGGTAATATTCAGAATTTAAGAAGAGAGGAATGACTTCTTAAATAAAATCGAAATTTTATTTAATGTTAAAATATTGCATAAAAACTGAACTCTTATAAACATTTGTCCACTTCTTCTTGTGTAGAGCCGACCACCCCGCCACCACTGAACGTAGCAGTATCGACAGGATTTGTTGTGGCCGACTGTGGATTGCAGCAGTGTCCATCCTTACATTGACCGAATCTGTCAAATATCATTCTCTGGTATTCTGATATTATTCTCTTTTAGATGATTGGCCCCAAAGTGGTCAAATACTGACCACCTCCTCCTCTACAAACGTTCAAACAGTTGGCAAAAAACTGACAATTTTAGACATCATGTCCTTCAGAGCTCTAAGATTACTTGGTACCATCAGTATTCAACTCAAGTCATTATTTTCAACTTGCAAATGTTTTCTATGCTCGGAGATTTTTGTGCATTCCTTTAAATAGTGGTAAACAGTATCGATTCCTCCATAAATGCATTTATTTTCCTGCATTCTTCCAAATATTCGGAAATATGTAGGGAATCTCCCATGCCCTGATATAATTTGGATTACCAGTGGTTGGTATCTTCTTTTTTATTTCTGGATTAGGAATAAAATCGTTAGTAAGATGGTATATGTCCTTTTCTGGACATATACAATCTGCCAAACCATTGTAGCTTAATTTCTTCTCTCAATTCTCATTTGATTTGGGGACAGTTATTATAATATCGGCCCTAACCCAACTCAACTCTATCCACTTGTTAAGTTTTACTCTTTTTATCTTTTCTTTTATAGTCCATATTTCCCTATTACAATTATGAAATGATTGAATGGCTTGTAGAATTGACAGAGAATCTGAAAAAATTGAGCCTTTCTGTTCGTCCTCCAACCCTTCACAATAATCTACGGCCATCTTTAAAGCTTGCACTTTTGCCTGGAAACTTCGATAATTTCACAAGGCTTTTATCGATTTCTTTCCCGTAGTAATATACTACTATTGCAGCTCCTACTTTATTTTCATTTTTTGAACCATCTGTAAAAATTCCTATTCCATCCATATCCGGCATTTTAATTTGAAAACCATGAATAAACCATTCTGCCATTTCCAATTTTAACTTCATTACTAGTTGTTCTTATCTGAAATTTAGTGAATATTTCCGTTGCTCTGCGATCCATTGGCAATATTCCCGTTATCATTTGAAGGGCTTCAGTAGAAATGGTTCTATATGCCGCAGACATAATGATGAGAAGGCGCCATTGTATTGTATTTAATGCTTCTTTGATTTTCCTTAGATTAAGCCTATGCCCAGAAGCCCTGTGCCCGAAACATCTTTCCACTGAATTGATTTTGTCAACTGTTTATACGAACCTTTCAATAACTGAACATGAGGATATAAATATTCAAAATTATTTATTACGTTCCAACTCGAATCTGGAGTCTGTGTTAAAGGATGCAAAAGTTTCAGCCATATGTTATCTAATTACTCATTATGAGAAATATATAAGTTAAAATAGCAGAAATGCTGGTCATTCTGGTGTTTGAATTTCTCAGACTTTTTTAAAAATTTCCCTGATATTTTATAATATATTCAGAACGGTGTAGCTTTACTTTATTATCATTAATTATTGCACAATAAATTCTTAACTGTATTTGAAAAAAAAATTCTACCTTTTTTTAAAAACTAAAATGTAATCATTAGGAGGGAAGTATTTTCACTTATAGAATTTCAGATAAGCTTCAATAATGTAATCTCTCCCCCCCTTTTTGGGCAAATATATATTTATCAACACTAGAAGCAACATGCTCATCAAGACCAATACTATCTCAAAGCTGTGAATCAAATTTACTCAAAAAATTCGGTACCAAGGAACATCGCAAATGCTTAAGTATGAAATTATTTCTTTCTTTCTTTCCAGTAGGATCTTCCATACCCATATTGTTTACCAAGGTACCAATCAGAAATGAATAATAATTTTAACACAAAAAAAAAATTCATTTGCAAATACAAAATGAAATATTCCAAAATAAGAATCAATCAATAATGAAATCAAAATTGCATTGATTTTTAGCTCCTTAACTATAATAATAATCACTTGCACGCTATCTCAATGCTTAACCCGTGAAATAGAGGGTGGGGGGAGGTCCTTATATATATATTTTCTTTATTTCATTAAAAAAAGATAGCATGAAGGCGTACTTATAATGCATGATACATTGACTTCTCGTGTTTAATCATTATTTGAAGACTGTAGAGAATTTTGTTGAATGCGTGGGGAATTTTAAACGAAAACATACACCCAAATAGCAATAACGTCCGTTTCATATCGTCCAGAGGGACCATACTTTTAGCTAATTATGTCGATAACTTGCTCAGGGGAAAGAGAAAAGCACCTTTGGCGAAAATATTACACATTTATAAATATATGCCGTGAATTAAACATGGTGGTTAATCTTTTTCTTCCACAATCTATTTATCAATTTAAAAAATGGAAAAATCCATAGCAACTAATGAAAATGGTTCTACTTATTAAAAAAAATACCAGCGAATTATTAAATTCCTAAGAAATTACGATTTATTATAAATTTCCCCAACTTTTTCCAGAATTTCATAACGATTCCCGGTCAGCTGGCTAACCTTAATACAAAATAAAAGTTAAACATATCTTAATCAGATTACGTTTTAAAGAAATTTTAATTTTCCTTACCTGTGGCTAATTGATTGTTAACAATGCTAACTTTCATTCACTAATTTTTTTTAAAAAAATTCTTTACTAGTTACTGGGTTTGAAAAATATAGTATCCAATCAATTGAGGTAAAAAAAAAAATTATGCGCTTCTGTAAATGTGACTAATCAGTGATTACGAATAATTACCGGCTTTGATACAATTATCCATGATCACCTACCATAACAAATAACTTGAAAAAGCAGTCATTGCCCTCTCCAGTACTTATTCTTCCCTCTTGAAATAGAATAATCCAGTCTTCAATTTTTGTCAAGATGTCAATCCAAGAACTGAAGAGCACAGAGAAATGAATAAACAGAAAAGCAATGCAGCAGAGGAAAGAAAAAGTGATAGTGAGAAAATATTCCGAGTCTATACAATTTTTTTGAGACAAAATTATCGACTCTGAGTTTGGGTTACTCATTTTCCCATGGAATCAAATAATATACGTTAAAAGTTGCAGTAATGCTGGAGTTCGAGTGTTTAGAATATTTATAATTTCATTTAAATTCAGGACTACTTTTATTTCCAGTAATGTTTATATTCACATAGAGTAGGAAGTTTATTAATCTATCAAAAAAAAGTTAAAAAACAAACAAACTTGCCATCTTATCATTAAAAGAAAAGTAAATGCTTCCAAATATTTTTACTTATTCTTTCAGAGATTTTATATTTTAGAACAGCAACAAAAATCACAAAATTATTTCATTATAAATAACGATAGTTTCCAAGAACAATTGAACATACACTCTAATCCATACTTACGTAGAAGATTAGCGCAACATCAAATATAATAACAGTGAAAATTTATTTCACAACATTCTACGAACAGAAAACGCGAATATCTTATTACACCATGACACGTATGTGTTGCATGCTAAACTGATAAGTTTATTGCTGGAACTTAAATTTGTCTTAAGTGCTATGTAAGATAAAGCTGTGACAAAGAATTTTTATCAATTGTTTCAAAAAAAAAAAAAAAAAACAAAGTTAATAAAACAATAGTTCCTATCGCATTTTAATTCGTATTTTTGTTTTGTAACTGCATTACGCAAATTAGAAAAAAAGGTACAATTATGTTGTCCTAAAAGGAGTTGCTCATATCAATGGTTGGATCCCGATAACAATACGAAAAAAATTGCAATGACTCTTTAGCAGAAATTTAAATTGTTGAATTACAAGTATTTTAGTTTTGAACCTCATTTTTTCACATTTATTGGTTAAGATCCTTGGTAATCGTACATAGGTCCTAGAATATTTAAGATAAAAAAAAAACAACGACGTTAATTTTTTTAAACGTGTTTGGGGAAGTTGAATAACAAATGGGAGGGGGAAAAAAGAACACGCACTAACAATAACACACTTTAATATGAAATGATATGTTACAAGCAGAAATCTATTGGGGAAATGTGATAAACTGCTATTAAAATTCATGTGCCATCTTTAAATAACTTCACACATATATATACAATTCATGAGCCAGTACACCAAAGTAGACATTATAAATAATTTATACATCTAAACATATAATTTTACAATATATTTGAAAAAGCCATTTAACATTTCTTCATATTTATTTCTGAATCACAAAGGCTACTGCAATTTTCAAAACTTAAGTCCTTGATGGAAACAGTTGGGTTCAATTGCAAACAATAGTTATAAGTATCAAATAAAAAATATACAAACATAATTCTTAGACAATTTCTAAATTTTCCTTAAAATTTTCAAATACAATGATTATCAATAGTTGGCGACTAACAACATTTTAAAGCATGAGCTTGCACTTTCATTCATAAAACTGCAACTCAAATTTTACAGAAAAGAAGCATAAGGAAACAAATATTTACAATTCATTAGTAACACGTATGTACAAAACGGATATCCAACCTATTAATTTAGTTTCAACTTCCTTAGAAGTGCTCATTAATAATTCACAACATTAAATACATCGGTTCAAATGCATTAAACGCGTCTTTTTTAAAAAAACTATTTTAAATGAGTGGCACTATTTAAGTTAAAGTAATGCAAGTAAAATGCTAACAAAGATGATATATTCACATGGCCATGAAAATTTTGGAATCAATTTTTAATGGAATTAATTTTTGTGAAAACTCAAGATTTGCTAAATGGGTCTAATAATTTTACTAATTTTATAATACATGGGGCTGTAGAAGGCAAAAATTATAAAATTAATTATTATTACAATATCCCTATTTCAATTGAAATTGATTGTGTACCGAATCAGTATTTAGAGGAAGTTCCAATGTAAACTCCAATGGTAACACACTTAAAAGATTTATTAAATTACATCTACATAACTATCAAATTATGTAGAGTATATAAAAAAAATTATTTTCAAAACTCAACAGGTAATACTAAAAAAAATTACAGTTTTCTAGGGTATAAATTTGAAAATAGGGATGGCGGGCAAAATTTGTCATATAATAAAAATATATATGAAAGATCATGGACATTTAATAAATGCGTATGTATTTTTGTTAGACAGTAAAAAAATATGCAAGATTCTCAAACTTGACAATATAATTGCACATAAAAAGCTTTAAATATTTGAAGAAAAATAGAGTTCCAACTAAATAAATATTTTACTAAACCGTCTGAAAAGACGTAAACGAAGACGGTTTGAGCTTCAAAACTAAATGCCTCAAAATACCAGAATTATTCTTAACCAACAATAATATTAACATAACTGAGTTTTGCGACTATGTGCCATTCAGTGTTATCACAATTGCATGTAAGAAAACTCTGGGGCATTAATGTAGATAGAAAAACAATATAGGTGATGATTATGTACAGTGAAGTTTACAAAAAAAAATGTTTTCCATTTTTTAAAATTATATTCAAGACGATTTATCTCACCCACTACAATCTGTACAGATATACATTTAAAAACACCAGCAGGATGCTTTGGACTAGGCAAAACATTGCAGTTTATGTCACATCAATGAACACGAAAATGACAGCAAAAATTATACAAACGTGCAACTTTCCCCTAATAAGAAGCAAAGTACAACAAAAATCACATGCAGCGCATGCTTTGCAACACTACTGTATGAGATGAATTTAATTATTAATTACATATATTAATTGCATGCAAATAAAATCTGTTGTATATCAGAAGTATTTTAATATCCAGTCCAAAAGTTTCTTTTGGGTGTAATAAAAACGTTGTTAGGAAATTTATATATATATATACTTTCTAAACCGGGCATTTAAAATAATTAGAGGAACAAAGATATGAATTTGTGTCTTACAATACAAACAGGGGAAAAATTTCCAACTAAGATAAGGGTTTAAAACGATTAATTAAATGCTGCTGTTTCCTTTTAGAATACAAATCAGTTAAGTAGTAATAGCATGTAAAAAACTGAAGCCAGTAAACGGAAATTCTTAGACTATTAAGTTGTAAAATATTTGAAATTTCAATCCTTGCAACAAGTTCTGTAATTTACTTTATAAAACTATTATCTTTTTGATATATATTGTAAAATGAACTAAAGACTGTATTCTTGAATAAACAAACAGTAACTTTTTAGAATATTATACCGGATTTAAAAGCGCTTTGTTTTTTTAATAAACAGATTATAAAGAAGCATTGAGTTGCTAAGATAGATGAATACTTCACAGTAATTAATTCCTTTACATAGATTTTTATTCGTTTTTTTAAAATAATAATACTTAAACTTTTACATAATAACATAGAGGTTATTGCAGTATGTTCGATTTCACCAAAAACATTGATTATTGACTAAAAGATTGATTTTTAGCACATATCTATCATCAATAACATTTTATATTGATAAATTTATCAAGATGTAAATAGTTATGAAAGAAATTAACACACAAATCTTTAACAAGTTGCAAGGGATGAAATTGAAAGCAAATATTTATCTTCATCAAAGGTTAGCTTACAGCTAAATTATTTCTTGAACTGAAGTTAATTATTATCAATGAATTAAGTTTCTATGGCAAGTGAAAACGACTCTCATAAAAAAAAAATGTATTAACTTACTTCAATCTACATCTTTAGAAAAACAAGTACAACAGTATGTGTTTGAGTGAATTCTTCCTTTTCATATTAATAGATATATTAAATTCCATAAATATTTATACTATTATTTACAACAATAATAAAATGGTGCTTATTTAATAGAGAAATTATACAGACCTAAAATATTCATGCATTAACTACAGCAAGTGTTAAGAAGCATAAAAAAGATTCACTTAAATAAGTGTATGGTCTGCTCTTATTAAAAATGTAAAGCCGCGAGTTCAAAATACTGAAATTCAAAAAACAAGCTGAATTTTCAAAAGAAATAGTTTTGTTGATGAGACAACTGTATTTTTAAATCCTACAGTTCATAACTTCTAAGCAAATACACTTGTACACATTTCAGCACATACATGCAACAGTTACTCGAAGAGATAAAAAAGAAGAATGGACAATGAGTTGATATGCTTTAAATCGCTTACAAGAACAGCATTAAATATGCTGTAAGATACTGAATCCCAGATCCATCTCTTAAATGAAAACATTGGTTACATTAATTTTTTCTCTCTGCACCATCAGAAGAAAAAAAATTTAAAAGCTCTTAATATTTTAAGAATATAGAGATAAAAAAGGCATGTTTAATAAGTTATTGAAATAATCAATGTATAAATATCTCACTAAAAAGCCTGGCTGAAACCAATGTTTTAAAGCTTCCACCGAATTTGAAATAATGTTATGTAATTAATGCTGAATATTAATGTCTTCATCATAAAAGAAAAGATTGAAACATTCAATTAAAGGATTGTATGCATATATCACTTTCATTTGCACGAAGGATAAAAAAAACACCTTTTTTTTGTAGCACAAAGTACTAATTAAATAATACACACATACTATAGCATTTTGAAGACAATTTCTGTTTCTGACAAGTATTAATTTAATTCAGACAGAAATAAATAAATAAAAGACTGATGCTCATCGTAATCAATAGCTTGACTGCGAAACTAGAGTCCATTCTTTTAAAAGTTTAGAATCTTTCACCAGAATTTACTGTTGGCAGTACTTCTGAATATTAATTAACTTCTACATATAGTAAACGTGTTGTAAGTACGACAGAACTGTATGGCACCTAAGCTGCAAAGTCTTTTGAATTAAAGGCAAACTTTAACTCTTTGGTTTTTTGCCGCTTCCAAAGTGAAACCAGCCAGATCCCTTTTTCCTTGTGGGACCTAATTTAGCACCAGCCATGATTGCTAGTTCAGGATGAATATTTGAAGGAAGGCTTCCACTGCGAGATTTGGCATTTGGTGAATCAAGAAGAAGCTCTGTAACAGCAACGTCAGGATGGCAGCGTCGACCTTTTGTAAATTTTGCTAAAAAAAATTCAATAAACATCATATTTTGCAACCAATATTTACATAGCAAATGAAATTCAAAGTAAACTACAAAATATACATCGAAGCATTCCATTCTTGAAAAATATATAAGAAGTATTTAATATATATATTTAAGCATTTTGGCAAAAGTAGTGATTTTCAAAACTTATAAATGTCATCACTATTTCTTATATCAGTAACTTTTTATTACAGCTGGGATTTTGCGACAACTCCCACATTATAACAAGGATCTATTGACACACGAAAATAAAAATTAGATTGAGAAAAGAAATCAACCTAAGTTGATAACAATCTATAACACATCCACATATTCAAAAAGAGAAGAAGTTTTAGAAAAATTGGAAATTTCGGAATTTACAGAGTATTAATTACATACTTTTAAAACATGTAATATACGACTCAAATTAATGAAATACATTTCCTACACTTCTTTCCAGTGCTTTATTTAAGTACTTGGCAGAATTGGGCAGAGAATATTATGAGGCCTCTCTAATAATAGAAATTAGTTTCCCAATTCAACACATTTATAACATGCTTATGATGTACTTTAAAATAATTTTCATTCTATTAGTTTTGTGACTATGTATTTGTTTCTATACATTTTTCATAACTGCATATTGTCTTTATTTACATTTGTACACACTATTAACAAAGCAGACATATATTAGGATGTTTATGGAGTTGAAGAATTAAGCGAATGCAATCGAACATACATGTACCTGACCAATTTTACTTAATAAAATGTTAATACATTTCTAACATTTTGTTAATCATAAAATTTATGTTTTTTTATATAAATTTATTTGGCAACTAGGAAAATAAATTTGTTTAATCTAGCAACTTGCGAACCCATCTCAGCCTAATGGTCCTAAGGCAATTGACTATTTGGAAATCCTCCCCTGCATCTTTCATAACAAACCCGTATTTTTTTAATAGATATATCCTGGTAATTATGACTGACATTTATCTCAAAGGGGGAAAATACACAACATAAATATACTTTACAAGTGTTTTATACAACTAAATGGACAGCATGAAATAATTCTTTAGCATAAATAATAGCATTTGAATGTTTTGTTTTAGCAATTGCTTCTCCTCATCTGGCATTCATAAAACATTACCTCAGAGAAGTACATAAAGCTCGAATCAGTTAATATTTGTTAAGGATGATTTTAAAAATGAATGCGACTTTTCTATTTCTCCACAATTATTAATAGTCTGTTAACTGTTTTGACCCAGAAAAGATTCATATTTTTTTTATTGATAGTGTTTACGATACAACGTTTTCATGTCTCATTTGTATACATTCTGCAGCAACAACCTGTTTTTATTACTTAAGTCAAAAACTGCATTTCCATTACAATAGATTCGATGCCCTAATAACAGGATGACTTTATAGCAGTCATAATGAGTTAAAATCAATTTTCAGTGAATTAATCATAAATCTAAAAATTCTCTCGATGTTTTTTTCCTTCTCTTTCACCAAATGGATTTTGTTTTTTCATTTGTAGACACCAAAGTTAGAACTCCAGGTCCGTATATACTAACCAGGACATGCTGTGGTAGTAAATCTCATTTCATTTTTTTTTCCCTTTTTAAAAATTACGCTGTATTTTGTACATCCAGAAAAACAACTACGATTTTATACAATAGTACTTTTTTAAGTAAAAGAAAAAAAATTATTTTATTAGAAGACAAAAGCAAACAAGGAGGTATAAATAGGCGAAATTCTGTAGCATATAATTACAGAACAAATAATTGCAATGTTGATAACACAGGTTTGAGATTTATATTAAAATGACTAATATGAATGGATGAAATATTATCAAAGCAATCTTAAAATATAATGAATAGCAAGAGTTAATCAAATATGAGACAATCAATTTCACAAAATGGTGACATAAAGAACTACAAAACATTGATGAGAATATGATAACTTCTTATCAACTTGTTGGTTCTGTAGGATTTTTTTATTGTAAAATTCCCCACAACACAAACAATACTTAATTAAATATATACAGCGGCTGTTTTAGGCGGTCGTCGGTATTGGTCATTATTAGGACCTTCTTAATAAATTGACCTTCACATTTCTATATATTTTAAAATGTTTATATTATTTTTGTTGTTTATGATTAATTGAAATTAGTAAATAAAAAATTATTAAAAGGAAAATCATAAATTTTATTTGCTAACTCATAACTTCGCGGATTCATGTTCATACTCAATTGTATTAAGTAAATATTAATTTTTTATAAGTACTGAAAAGGCTAAGTGTACGCTATCAAATGGTTAGAAACCTGATAAATTATACTATAAAAAATGTTCATATTAAACTAATATAGTATAGACGAAAGAATTTATAAATTTTATAGATTTATGTGGCAATTAAACAGTAAACATTTTTTAACCACCTGATTCCCCTCAGGCCTTACAGCACAGCAGTCTTAGGCAGTTCTTTAGTCTGCTCGTTTGGAAATCTGTCATGGCAATATTATTCTGCAGTATGTGGTATTACGTATTTGACATAAAAAACATTTCTTTTCATTCAGAAATCAGTATTTTAAACAACTGAATTCTTCATAGAAAAATAACTTACAATAATTGTCCAAGTTTATTTTTTTAAAAAAATTTAACTTTAATTATTCTTATGCAAACTGTAATCAACTTAATAAATTTGGAGAACAGGAAAAAATGCATAAGATCCAAATATATTTATAAGAGCCTCAACCAAATGGAAATAAGACCATTCTGATATTAAAGATTTTTTTTTGTCTTTGAATGCAATTAGAATTTGAGACATAGGACAAATGAATTTGTATATCTCTAAATATCTTTTAAATATATTTTATGAGGCAAAATTAATCATTCAAATTTTCAAGAGCTTTAAACATTTATAATTATTACCTCTTGGTCGTTTAGGTTTGTGCTTGTTATGTACAGCTAGTCTGGCACTTCTCTTGGCTTCCTCCGTGACAACAAATGCTGAGAAAATAAATATTTAATCATGAAATTTCTAATTTAAATTTTTTATACAGTTCTATTGTTTGCCCAAACCATATAATAAGCATCTAAATATTTATTCAAGTTATTCAGCCCACATTTCATTTCTATTACAATAACTGAAAAAAATATAAATAATTACCCTTCATAATTTCATAACAAAATACAAACATTTTTACAATAAAAAAGCAAAAACAAAGAAAGTTTTGGGAAGTGTTCACACACATAATTTGAACAAATCAACAGTTCTTTGAACAAATAATCAATGGGAAAAATAAATCAATAATAGGTTGTTTCAACAAATAATTTCGGGAAAGAATCCACAATACTACAAAACATAAACTAGGAGGACCATTGAATTCTTTACTGATTTTTTGACGAAAAAACATGTTTTGGAAAATTCCAGAACCCTATTTATTATTAACACATTATTTATTATAACAAACCACTTTTAGGGGCCAATTAGTTCCCCATGTTGTTTTTTTAGGCTGTTAAATGATTAATATAGAATGTATGTTTAAAATGTCACCTTGAATTCAATCGAATTAGTTAACTGCAAATTAAAGCGAAAGTGGAAAATCTACCATACATTTAATGACTAGCAAAAGCAATCAGCTGAATGTTTTGATGGACGAATTTAAATTCCATTATATAATTAAAAATATATTATTATATACACAAGTCACTATCAATTCTTAGTTACAATCAAATTGAATAAAAATATAGCTTAAATTAAGAGACAAATTTCAAGAAATGGAATTAATACCAATAGAAAGGGAATTTTTAAGACTTGAGAAATCAAAAAGACAATTTTTGTAAGTTAATTGTTGTGAAAGATATGAACATTTGTAATTAAGTCAGCGACTACCCTTCTGCTCAACCGTTTTGAACTACATAAAACCTTCTATTTGCAATATGTTTTCTGATTTCTTTAATATATTGTTTATTCTGGCTAAATTTTTTGATTACATGTTAAACTCTCACCAAAAAATTTCTCATAACTTGCAACATTATTCGAAGTGTTGAACTCAATGCAGCTGTAAAAACGTCGGAGCAGTTTGAAATTCACTGCTGACTGATAATAAAGAATAAAAACGATTTCTTCTACAGATACCTAAGCATTTTATAAATATATTAATAGGTTGCCTTTAAAAATGTAAACAAATGTTAAATCATATGCTGTCGTGCAAATATGAAGTCACGCACTGTTGCGAAAATGTGAAATAACTTATCATGTGTATTCATATAATTATTTTGATTTAAAGCAGAAGTGAGTCGTTGTCGATAATCACGCAGAAGACGGGTTAACTTTTTAATTTCTTTTTATTGGGAGGCACGCCACAAAAGCAGGCTTAAAAAGCGAAAAAAGGATTAAAAAAAGAACAAAATCATTTAACCTGGTCTTATATAATATGATATTCTCATAAATATGACACATGCCGACTTTTGACAGGAATTTTCACACGTGTTGACCTTTGAGAAGAGAAACGCAGGAATCTTTTAAAAGAATTATTTACATCAGTGATTTATTATCCATCCACTCGGCACGTAGAGTATATATATATATATATATATATATATATATATATATATATATATATGGAAATGTATCAGGAAATAGAGCATTTAAAATGAAGTTACTATGGATTAAATTAAGATAAAACTTTGTACATTAATTACAACAGAAATTAGAGTATAAAATATCATTACATATATTATTCCCACATGTTTAGCTCAGACAGAAAAAAGAAAAAAAAAAAACGATTTAACTTCATGTTTTCCTCAATCTATTTCTTATTTAACATTCTGTTTTGAAATGAGAAAAAAATATAACAGATGAACTTCTCAACTATTTCTACAAAATTATTTACCTTGTTTCTCATCATCACTAACTCGTTGTCGCTCCGCTTTAAAAGCGCGTAACCATTGCTCTTTTTCTGGGAATGTCTTAGCGTAAAACAAATACCATTTTTCCTTGTCTTTACAATAAATTTTCCATGCATTCTTTACATTAACAGCAAACTGTGAATCTAAAGATAAAAGTAATGTTTATAATCACTGCAATAAAATGTATATATTTTTTTAATTAGAAAGTGATAATCATATTCTAACTAATATATGCCGGAGCATATATTATGTCCAACTTAAAAAATTCAAAATATTCATACTGACATTCATTAAATTTTAAGTTTCTTTGCATATTTCTTATTTGATTATGTCAAAATTTTTATTTCTCAAATATAAGAAGTTCATACATAAGTGTTATGATGGAAACGCTGAAAAACGAAAAACAATTTCTTCTAACCGATGAATAAAAGCTAAACACACCATAAAAAATTTTCTCGAATTATTTTACAGTTGGAAAGACATTGTATCATGGATAGTTCCTAATTGGGCTCACTATTCATTAGCTAAAATATTCAAACTATACACAGTTCAAGATTTCAACAATCATATCAGATGGTCAAAAATATCAGATCCCATAATTAAATACTGAGCGAAGACATATTTAAACACTGAGGTCTGATTTAACACTTTCTGAAATTAAATTAATTGGACACGACTAACCAAATAATAGTTTTTTTAAAGGGAAAATACGATGTAAAATATTTCATACTATTTTTACATATATTCATTTGAATATCCGTTTACTAATCGGAATTTTTCACAACTTTCTTAGAATTTTAAAATTATGCGGTAGTCTCTATAGCAATTTTGTGACTACTGAATACTCATGTATAATGCCAGCTGAAAAAAGAAATCTCAAAATTCTATTATGCTATTCGACAAGAAAAAATCAGACAGGAGAGTATCCTTATATCAGAAACTTTTATTTCTAGCTAAAAAGCAATATTTAAATGCGAACATTTCTTAAAACTACGGAATATAATTGTATTTTTTTAAACCAAGTCGATTAGTTTTCTTCACACAGTTTAATTGCGATCTTATGATGGCTTAACGAAAAAAGCTGAGTGATTACTTCAATTAGATATAAGTGGACCAAAAGCATTCACAATCAAATTTTAAAACTACCATTAAAAATTACTACTTTTTTCGTTTTTTCTCAATAGGTCCCAATTAACTGTTGATCACAGTTTACTCCAAATGTTGACAAGCCCATTAGATAATCATCCGAGATAGTTTTTTAAATCTATTTCTAATCTAGTGTTTTATTTTTCTAAAAAAAATCAAATTATTATGAAAAAAAATTACTTAAATTTTTAAAAAGAAAATATTAGAATGAAAATGTATCTAAGAACTAAAATTGCAATAAAAAATAAGAGCTTTTTGTTTTTAATAAACAAATTGTTTTAAATAAAAGTCTAATTTTCATTTAAATTTGAAAAAGCATGTCAAATACACGAACTTTACTTAAAATTCTAAACTCAAATAATTTAAATTTATTACCTTTGCCGTCTTCAATATCAACAATATCACAGTGATCAAGATTCAATCGGCCCTTGTATGCATATGTATGCCGTTTCAATAGATCCTATAAAAAACCAAAATATATAAAACTAATTGAATATTCTTTTCATGTATCATTTTCATATATATTTAAGATCATATGTATTTATAGAAATTTTCAAATTTTATCTTTCAGAAATAGAATTTTATGATAGATAACATAAAAAAAGGTTTCTGCACTTTTACTACTTCAACAGAAATATATACTGTTATGCACTAATACATTATTATATAAGAAATTTAAAATAAAATGTAAATAAGGATAAAAACTTTAAAATAAAAAAATGAAGTTGTCTATATTAACACAATTTTTGTTACACTGAAATGAAGTTAAAGAGTAACTGTGTAAAAAAATATAAATTAATTCAATAGGTGAATTAATTTAACCACAATATTACGCTAATTTCTATAACTTTATAACTTTTTAGCTCCAATTGCAATGGGGATACACTAATGTATTTACATAACTTAAAAGAATGTAATGATTACCTTTTTGCAATATATAAGCTGATGATCAAATAGAAACAAATAAATATCTCGTGACCATGAAGATGAAACTCTAGTAACCTCTCCACAATGAATAAGTACTGAACTCGTATCAAGAACATCGGGACCCTGTAAAAAAATAAGTATTGGTTGCACATAACAAACACATCGGTATCTTTGTATTGCTAATAACTTCTATACAAAATAAAAATAAAATGTGTTCATATAAAAATAAAATTTGTACAAACCTCCCATGCTTCAATTGTACTCTGCCACTCAGCTAATCTTTCTAAGCATTCCATACGCCGTTTGCGTTCATTTACAAGTTCAGCAACTTCTTTCATTGCAGCTAATGCATTTGAAACAGGAACATGATCAGGATGATTTTCATCAGTAAATTTCAGTAACTCAGCCAATTGTAACGGATATTTACAAATTCTTTGAATTGGAGTCAACAAAAAGCCATCTAGTGATATATCTATCATTTCTTGTAGAAGTCGACAAGCCTAAAAAGATTTTTTGTTAATTTTTGATACTTACATTCTTACACCTTAAAATAATAAGATAACATACTTAATATAAAATGAAATATGGAACAATACTTACTTCAAAAAAATGGATATACTGAGAATCACAATAAAGCTCTTGCAATTCGCTAACAGCCAATGGATGGTTATTACAGTACTGGGAATATATCTTAAACTCTTCTTTCTAAAAATGATTGAAAATAATTTGGTAACACCAAATATAAATTTTGGTAATTCTTAAACATTTTTTCAACAAAAAATATTTTAAAAAATGGAAGAAAAAAATTATCGAATCAGAATGCAGATAAAATTTAATACTTTACAATAATTTACTTATTGATAAAAATATTTTTCTTATAAATCAACATTATGATAATATAACAAATTACAAAATACAAGACATTTTCAAATTATAAACAGAAAAAATTAACAGCTTTATTTAAAAATAAATTTGATGAAGAAAAAATAAGAAGAGAGCTACTGAAATAATAAGCAAGAAAGGACAATCTCTGTCAACAATTTTTAATAATAAATATAAGATAAACTTACATGGTTCAAAAAGCAATTTCCAATTTGGCTTAAGTGAGGCGATTCTTTTTCCAAACACTCTTCCAATTCTTTGAGGAATTGGCTTTGAAAAGTATAAATTTCTTTGATATTTCCAAATACCGTTTCAATTCTCTCTTTACTAAACATATCTGGGCGTCTATGAACTTGCTTTAAATAGCCCTGCATTGATAATAAATTAAAAATGATATCATACGAGTACACAAAACAAAATAATAATTTAAAGCAAGATTAAACACAAAATTATTTTTTGCTTGTACAACTGAAGTAAAGAAAATAATGGTGATGATACACATGCCCACTATGAAATAAATACTTCTGTTGCAAATCAGAAGAATGATGACATATCAATGAATTCTCGGGGTGGGGTGGGGGAGACAACTCTCTTTGTTTAAATAAATATGTTACCAACTATATAAATTTTCATTACGGGAGGATAACTCGAAACCTATTTTTTAGAAAATGGAAGTATTAATTTCTAGTTAATATAAAATTACCTGAATTCAAACACTAAATTAAATTTTGCAGAAACAATAAAAAACACTTCTTTACACGCAGACACTGCCTTCTGTAATCATTTCGATTTGTGTATATTATATATATATATATATATATATATATGTATATGGTCACTTAACTCAATACCTATTAACAGCAATTGATGACTCAATACCTATTAATGAACAAAGTTTTTAAAAATTAATATGGCAATCATAAATCTATTGGGATCTTAAAAGCGATCTCTTGAGATGTTTTCTGGCTCAAATAAATAGCAAAAAACTTCGTTATTATTTGCCAGAATCAAATTGGCGAAACATTCTAGAAAATTAAATTAAATAAAAGAATTAAGAAATTAGACGGCAATAACCGATTGCTAACAATACCAAATTAGATATAAACTATTTTTATCATATCAAGGAAAAAGAATAAACACTGACTCAGGTATATCCATAATATACTTCAAAAATAACAGTTAAAAAAAATTCACGTTTTTTTTTTTTTTTTTTTTTTTTTGCTTGTCAACAAATATTCCTTAATAGTTCACTTACATAGTGTTCATAGTTATGCTGTTTTGAAAAATTTGTTGAATGAAGCCGCACGCTACTTTCAAAATATTAAGAGTTTGACTCATTTTGAAATACATAGTTTTCACAATACATTCTTTTTTGCCAGTCAACAGCATTCTTGCTTATAAAAAAAAACTAGCAACTTTTTAACAACTTACATGGCAGGTGTGAAATTTTCAACTGCGCTGCAACATTCTGAGTATTAATCTCTCAGATAAATTTTAAAATATGTTACCAATTTTTTTCTTTTTTTTTTTCAAACATGGCAGTGTAACTGTACTTTTAAACAATTCCAGCTCACTAAGTTCAGACATAAGAATATGAACTTCATCACTTGGGGAAAAGTACTCTCAAATTATATCCTTATCAGTGGAGAATGTCAATCGTTAATACCGTTTGACAATGTTGGGTTGTCTATTTCTCTACTTCAATCCTAAGAAATTTTTTAAATAATGTAGTGATAACAGAAAACGAATATTTTTGTCTGAATCTGAATGTGTCATTTGGATCCAAATTAATTTTGCAATACATAAATTGAATTATAATACAAACCATGATCACATTAAGAAGCGTGCATTATATAACTATTTATATTTAAAGAAGAGAAGAAAAGAACTAATTCATATATATTACCTCAACAACATCTTTCAAATGTTTGACATAATCTCTTTCAGTAGCAACAATTTCTTGAACTATATTAGCACGAACTTGTTCACAACTTAGGTTATTCATGCTAACTTTACAAGGTGAATAAGGAATCTGAATACCATCTGATTGCTGCCCATTGAAGTGAAGGGAAGGACCTCTGTGACTCACATATAACTAAAACATAAATGTAAAATAAGCAAACATTGCTATCTAATAACAACTTTTCTAAGACGATCAATCAATAAAAATGTATGCCATAAATTGCTGGTAATAAAATCAAACAAAATTGAGACTATTTAAGATATATTCATAGAATTAACAGACAATATTGTATGCATATTAAATATAGTCTACAGTGAAGACAACAAAATTTTCGTTTGCATCAAAATAGCATATATGAGCATTTCCATCCTATTTTCAAAAGGCAAAGAAAATAGTTCTTTCTACCTTTAGGTGTCTTAATAATAAGAGAAAAACAAAAATTCATTAAAAACAACAAAAATTCGACTTTTAATATAAACTCTAAAAATTTTTCATACAGTAATCTAAGAAAATGTTTTCTAGATACATTACGATAACAACAACTGGCAACAACAATGCCCCCATTTTTTAATATTCAATGTAAAATTAGTTAGACAAAAATTCTTTATAGTTCAATAATTTGGGTTAAATAATGAAACTTGAAAATGCAACAGTGGTCACTTTAGACATTTTTGGTTTCCTAAATATGGATATCAAAAAATTATCTTAAAATGCAAGCTCTTTTTTAGGATACTAAGCTAAAAATAAATACACTTCTTTCTTTAGAATAAATACATCGAAACAAATATATAGTAATTTGAGACATACAATGTAAGAAAATATAAGAATGATATTGATCTTGAGAGTACAACTGAAGAGAGAGGGGGGATAATAAGGAAATAAAATTATCAGTTTTCTATTCACAATAAGACAGGCTAAATTTCTGAATTAGTACACTTACACAAATTTGTAATAGCTTAAATTTTGCCAAATGTTGTTTAAGTTGACAAGATATGAGAAGGAAAATAGTTAAACATTCGCCAACATACCCTAACAAAAGCAGATGGAAACCACCCTCCTTGTCCATCCTTGGTTCCCCACCACCAATCTTGATCACTAGTATCTGTAACTTCTATAATATCGCCAGCTTGGAATGGTAATTCTTCTGAATCAAGAGTTTCATGATCCCACAAAGCTTCAGCATACATAGTACCATCAGCTGAAAGCTAGAAGAAAAAAATGATTTTTTTTTCTATCAATGGCATTGGGGAAAAAATATATGAATTAGAAAAGTGAAATTAAAAATTGGAACTAATGTAGATATACTTAAATGGGCATATTTCGCATACAGTCAAAACAACATCGATTCTGATTTCTAGCAGATTAAATTCACAATAAATGAATTCAAACAATTCGCTATATTATATATATATATATATATATATATATATATATATA
>JAOUZG010050832.1:2282913-2306667 GCA_026289955.1 Argiope argentata
CACACACACACACACACACACACACACACACACACACACACACACACGAGCACCTACAAGAATTTCGATAAAAACGCAATAACCATAATAATGAAATTTATATCAAACATTTTAAACCAAAGAATAATAATACATAAAAAAAATCCCAAATATCTTAAAATGGTATCACGATTTTAAGTTTCGCCTTTAATTCAATCTAAACTACCTATGATCGTATCTTAACTGATGCGTGGGATGGAAAAAAAGGGCTTCGATTTAAGCCAGAAAAATCCCACCATCTTCAAGCCAAGCCCTTAGACAACCTTTAGCCTTTTGTTTTACATTTGGCTTTTGATTCTACTTTCGTAATGGATACCATTCCGATTTCCTCGAAAAAGTTTCGAATATCGTAAATATTACAGCGTTCCAAAACGTTATATTAATGCAAAAGATTATAAAAAATTGACAGTTAGATATTTTAAGCACCGATTGATTTTTAAAAAAAATCTATATGTAAATAATTTGTACTGACTTACTATTTAAAATTTGAGCTGCAATATTTTCACTTTTTAAAATTTTATGTTCATACATATAAAAATTATATTATATTATTATATAACGCATTTATTTATTTTCAACTCTGAGACCGTGAAAATATGTTTTTTTTTATTTATTTTTTGACAATAAAGGAGAAAATTAGAGAAGCTTAGAGATATTTTAATTTTATCTGGCTAGCATTTTTGTTACTTCAAAAAAAGTCCTGTTAAATAGGAATGTGAAAAAAAAATTAGATTTTTCCTACCTAGGTAGAAAGAAAGACCTTTCGGAGCACTTGAGCAATACAAGTTTTCAGACCGCCCCCTTCTAGTTTCTAAAACGAATTTTCTATATTGATTTTAATTTAATTTATACATAAGTAGTGCAAAGAAGTAAATGTTAACATAACGGAATTGTAAAACATTTAATTATGGGACTATTTCCGAAAAGCGTATTTAATAAAAAAAAAATTCAAAATTTAACTTTAAAAGTAATTTTAAACAAATTAGCAAAAGAAAATGTAAATAAAAAAAACGAATTTTTTTTAAATGCAATCTAACTATCTAAAGTATAAGACCAAACATTATTAAATTTATAAAGTAATGCATTCTTTTTTTAGTACCATGAAACGACCTGGAAATGGAACGCTGTTAGAATAACGTTGGACCATAACAAATAGAACGTTGCTAGATCCAAAATTTAAACGATGATTTCAATTAGAGTAATTTCGAAAGCACGGCCCTAGTAAATTAAATAACAATTAGATTTAAGACCTCAAATCCCCCAAGGCAATGGACTACTTCGCCTGTTAAATAATGAAATGCTATTCCTGATCCATTTGGGCAAGGCATGGGTTTAGATTAAATTCAAGATCTCCAAGTTCGATAATTACAAACATTACTCAAAATATTTCTCGTTAATTCTGATAGACGATAACATTAATAGCTTTTCGAGAGTATTTCAAACAATAATATATATGAGATTTTATAGGCTATGTTCCTTTTATTTTCAAAATCACGACTTTAAGAAAAGGATTCTTGCAAAAAACACTGTCAGAGAGAATTATTTGTAAATACAAGTCATCTACAATCGTAAAAGCAGTCTAATCAACTAATGAGCAGAGACAACTTAAGTAAAAAAAAATTAACACATTATGAATTCTAATCTTTTAAAAGTGTAAGTAGTCATTCCATTTTTTAAAACTTTTATACAGCGTTAGAAGAAAACGCTTTTGATAAAAGCCAAGAATTTACAAATCTTTGACAGTAAAACAGAAGAAATAACTTGGGCAACAGCATATAAAACGGCGAAATCGATGAAAATAAAGGAAAAAGACTTTACCAATAAGAATAAGAACTGATTAAAGAACATTACCCTTTAAATTTTCCAGATCGTTAGAACAGCACAGAAAACTTCAGGGAATTCAGAAATTAAGTCACTTGAACGAGTTTTAATGAAACAGCGTCTCGCGAGGAAACGAGACAAAGGCGTCGATAAACGGCGAAGAAATTCCGTAGAATGGCGACTTTCTAATTCATTAATCACTTCAATAACGTTAAAAGTTTAGGGGACAGCGCGTATTTCCTGTCGCCTGGAAGTGAAAACTTTAATTTTTACGCTATCACTAGCAAGACAGTTGGGAAGATAAAGAATAAAAATTATGAAGATATCGACAAGATAATGAAGATAAGTATTTTCTTTAGTATTGATCATCTCAAAACACAGGCAATATTTATTACGATCAGAAATGAGATAGCTCGCATAAACAACCGGCAACGACTATCAGTGATGCTTTTAATTATATATTTAAGTCTTCTTTTCAGTAATAAATGACATAATTGAAATTCTAGCTATTTCAAAAGCAGAAAAATGATCCATGCATTTTGTACAGATTAGTAAACGTAATGAATTCCGAGATTAATGGGTTTTTTCCCTCATGGGCAAAGACGGTTGTTATAATACAAGTACATAACTGAGACCTTGACGGTTTGCAAGTGGTAATTTAAACTCTAATTATTTGTTATAATTTGAAGAAAAAAAATCAACGGCAGAGTCTAGAATGTTAAGAACGAGGAAACAAAAATTAAAAATGATGGCGATACCATTATCAGCGAAGCATAACGCCAAGTCAACAGTGGAGTAATGTAACATCTCGTGATATTTGTTTGAAATAGAAGAATTCTATTAACTCTACAAGTTGTTTTTAACCAATTAAAATAAACTTTTGTATCGAATAATATTATAACAGCACAAAATGTTTCAAAACTACTTTCTACTTTATAAGGGATATTATTGATTTTTAGCATTTTAATGAAATGTTTATCATTAACAGATACATTTTAAGGTTAGGAATATTTTAATCTAAACAAGTAATATAAAAAAACAATTTTTTAAAATCAATTCCTACTTAGGTTAACAATTTGTTTTAATTTTAATTACTTTTTATTAAAATAATTACAATAAATATAAATATGTATATAAATAAGACAGAATCACAGTATTAAGCAGCAAAATAGAAAGCGAGTTTCCTAACAATTTCCATTCTCCTATCTATATATGGTATTCGAAATCGCATCCCAAGGGATGCGAATCCAACGCCACACCAACCAGAACACCCAGGCATGACAATTAAAATTACTATAAATTATTGATCAAAAAGTGGAATTTTCGAAGCCAGTTATGACAGTTAAAATGCGTGAATTTTCTACACCAGTTGGGGAACGCAATACAGATAAGAAAGTTCTAATTTTCTATATTCTGTATTAATCTAATTCGGCAGTATTTCAAAATAAATCGGAAAAAATCAATTAATTAACAATGTTTAATTTAATTTTCCCAATCGTTAATAGAAAGAATATTTTATTAACGATTGGAAATTTGAACAAGATATTATATAAGGGAGAATATGATTTAATAGTAGGAATTGAAAAAAGTAAATACTTGTATTACAGTTCAAAAGAAGAACCTATTTAACGTTTTAAGAAATGAGTAAAATAAGAACATCCATTTTATGAGTACATAAGAATGAAATTTCTGATAATTATGTACACAAAAACAATTCTTCATCATTAAAAAATTTCCAATGCGTATTCAACAAACTTTTCTTAATGGAAAATGAAATATCAAGAACGCATCTCCATATTTCATTTTCCAATAAAGAAAAGAAAGAGAATCGTACTATCCGTCCAATAAAACTGACCATAAACTTCAGAATCAACAATGCTAGTTGAAAATATATTAAAAGCTAAGACTTGGCAATAAAACTTGTGTACATGTATCAAATTGATTTTAAGCGTGCGTTTAAGATAGCAGTTTTAGAGCTAACGGCGACGTGGGATAAAAATGATAGCACAATAATAAGGCAATGAAACACGAAAGAGTGCAGGCCTTTATGTGGGAAACGCAACTAGATGTGATGGACAGGGAATTTTCAGCAATGAAAACAAACACCTGCTACTGCTTTAAAAAACTCAATGGCATCGATATATTCACACGAAGGTCGCAGCATTCTTAGTTGCACGTACTTCTTCCCACATTTCCAACAAGTAAAGCAAAAATCTGGCAAACATTTGAGAAAAATGCGAAAAAGAAGATTAACATAAGGTGATTAAACAAATCAGACGTGAGTATGGGTACATATTCTTTCATGACCATCGGTCGAGATTTCCTCGGGTTATGAAAGACCGGATGGTTGAGCTCTGACGTATGGTTAGAAAGCCCTAAGCGGTTTCCGAGAACTATAATTAGTGAAATAGGCAGGTTGTACAAATTGTACACTATATGACAATGCCATACAGCCAGAAAGGAGTAGTAACAATAAATATTAACAATCTTTTAATTGCGAATGAAAATCCCTGATATATGAGGCTAGTAATCTAGTCTAACATGATGTTATCCTAAGTGCGAAAAAGCAAGAAAAGACAGAAGAAAAAAGGAGGAGGACGGGACGAAACGAAGTGTATAAGGAGAGAAAGAATTACCTAAAAAACTACGAAATAAAACAAGCAGCTGAAATGGTAAAATGCTGGCAATAACTTATCTTTGAAGGTTACGGTTAAGCATTTAGAATACTTAAGGAGGAAATGTTAGATAAAATATTTTCTTTAGTTCATAAAAAGTTGGTTTCATTCATGTACAGAAAATAGTGAACAGCTTACCAACAAAAAAAGTTTAGCCAATACAGATAAGCTTTTTTTGGGGGGGGATCGGTGCTCTCATTAGTATTTAAATTTTTTAAAAAAATACTATTTTATATAAAAAATATAAACTAATAATTAATTAACTAAATAATAAAGTAAAATATTTATATAAAAATCAATATTTCTCAAAAATCTCATAAAACGTATTTTAAGTGCGTAATATATATAAAAAATTCAAAATTTTACTCTAAAATGTATCAAAAGAAAATCTGGAAAGTTGAAAAAAATACCTATGCATTTTAAATGAAACTAAAGTGTTCGTTAAAACTTCGAAATTTAATTTGGTTGCAATTCCCAATTATTGATAGCTTAATTTGCATAAAAAGATTAAAAGTGATTCTGAATTGCAGCTTTAGCGAAACCTATGTTCATGCGAAAAACAACTATTCCCACCCTTCTCAATTTATACAACTTCTAACTAATTTTCTGGTTTCAGAGTTCCTTCCCCTTCAAACTTAAAAAGGAGACAGAAAGCAGCAAGATTGAAATTACCAGAGAGCCGGGCAATTTATGAGAAAGTAATGAAATAATGGGAAGGCAAAATATAAAGGGGAGAAGAAAAAGAAAATTCATTCACACATTGCCTTGCGTAATTCATGGACATACTTCATCGTAAATGTTACCAAGTCAAAAAGAAAAATATTGCTTTCCGGGAACTGTTAATCTTTCAAAATAAAGAACTAGGAGACATCGTTGCGTAAATAAATCCCAATTTACCGAGTTTTATGCACGTTGGACGATATGAAGTTAATTTTGAGGCGAGAATTTATTAAACAAGTTGAAAATTAAAAAGGCCTTTCCAACAAATATAAATGCAGTGGGCATTTCAATTTAGACACTCTTTTTTTGATACGTACCTAATAAAGTATAATGAACATTCTCCAGAAATTTTAAACTTATTTACTATTGGCACAATTAGAAATAGCGGGTGTTCAAAAAGTTCCCGTACTCCAAATTTAAAAAAATCATTGTCCATGATTTTTTTTCAAGTATATTAAATTTTGCCATACGGGTAATGAAACTATGGACGTGCTTGAAGCTTTTTTCGGCAATCGACTTATCTCAAAAAATCTTTGGTTACCTCGATCCCCTGATCTGACCATCCCGGACTTTTTTCTGTGGCGATATTTAAAGGACAAAGTTTATGAAGGTGATCCTCAAACAATAGATGATTTGAAAATCGCAATTACCCAAAGGATACAAGAAATTACTCCTAGCATGTTGAAACGCGTTTCGAAAAACATGCCCAAACGAGTTCAACTTTGTCTCCAAGAAAGGGGTGGACATTTTGAACACTTATTTTTTTTCCTTAGTTATGTTAAAAGTGCTTTTTATCATTGGCATAAAAATAATTCTTTTTAAACCTGTAGTTCTTGTAAAATAAATTCACAAATCATCAGTACGGGAACTTTTTGGACACCCGGTATTTTTGGCGATATTAACTTTCTCAATTCAGTTAAATAATAATACTTAAATTTAAAATTAAAACACAACGCGTTTCATAATGAAATTATCTACACATCAGAAGTTCTAAAAAAAATCCCAAACGGCTCTAGTTTTCAAATAAGATTCACCAAGGATTAAACACATAATATAGGTTTTAGGTTTCACAACTAAATCAGATGAGGTATAAAATTCACACTGATGGGAGCAATTTCTAGACAATACATCCGTGCGACCGCGAAGACCCACAACGTATCAATAGAATCGCAAAAACCGGAAGACTAAAGTCAAGAATTCAATGGGATATCTTACATCAATAGAGTAAATGTTTCTTTATTTACAGTTTATCAGCAAAATTGAACAGTACAACTGCACTCTGAATAACCTAAAATGACATAAATGTGCCTTTAAAATGATTAAATCTTCATTGTCTAGAAAAATACTTAGTTCAAAGAACAAAGGACAAATGGGCGATACGTCAGTTGTATATTTTTTTAACGGTCAACGAGCTTAAAACGTCAGTGTCATTTTGGGCAAAGGCCAAGTTACTTAAGAAAATGGAAAACCATGCTTTTATGAAAAGAATAGATGGAATATCTTTAAAAAAAGTGACTTGTTTCACTATGATATTAAAAGGTAAAAAAAATTGTTTTAAGATAAAAACTGCCTAGAAAGCCATATCTTATACGCCAACAGATTTTTACAATAACAATTTCAAATCAAACATCACGTTATCTGTTTGTCACAATATTTTCTGTGAAATTGAAGCGCACTTTGTTCAATTCCAACTATTAGCTCACCCTCTCCGTGTATATATACAAATTGTTCAAATTTTTAATCGTTAATAAAATACTTTTTATTCATCCAATCAAGTTCAAGTACATTTTTTAAAATTTGTAGTAGATGACATTTGATGTTAATATAGTTTTTTTCAATTATTAATTAATTAAAAACTAATTTTCTCGCCTTTATAATAGTTGTAATTGTTAGGTCGGGATAGTGTGGTTGGTAGGGTGTTGGATTCGCATCCCTTGTGCTGCGAGTTCGAACCTGGAAGCAAAGTTCTCCTTGTCGAGAGTTATACCATTGGGGGTACTGAGTCAAATGTAATCGTTATTCGGGAGCTCCGGGGTCTGCTACTGCCTCCTTCCGTTGTAAAACAGAACACGAGAAAAATAATTATAATTATTTAATAAAAGTTAAATAAAAATTTTCTAACCTAAATTTTTCCTAACATTCAAAGTAGGAATTGATTAAAAAATTGTTTTTTATATCACTTGTTTATATGATATAATCAAACAGAGAGGTAAAATTAGTGATTTATATGGTAAAATTGGCATTGAAATAATTTAAAACAATAAAGCCAATCAAAAGGTGTTAACATTGAAATTTTCAAAAATTATTATAAATAATGATTTAGCAGCTGAATCCAATATATATACAAAGCAAACAATGACCTAACAACTGAATTTAGTACATGTGAAATAATTACGATGTTATATTTTACATTGTTACTAAGAAATATACCTTTTTCTACACAGCAGCAATTTTATTCTAATCAATATATAATTCAAAATGAATTAGACTGAAATATAACAACAAAAGAAATTTCGTAGATTTTTAAATGAAAGTTATTCATTTATCGTTAAATAGCACATGAATAAAACTATTTCGTTATTTTAAAAATCAATCAAGAAAAAAGTAAAACACACTCATTTGTCTAAAATCACGCATTAATGAGTCAACAGAAATGAGTGAGCTAATTGCCACGGCCAAGAATTTGACCTCAAATAAACTGCAAACAAATGTCATAGCCATTTGGCCCACGGTACAAACGATCATTCAGATCTGTAGCGATCAATGACTATCGATTTGAACAGGGAATACATGTGTTTGAGGGAGAAAAAAGAAAAATTTCCCGAGTCATTATCTGAGCAATTTTCACAGAACACCATATTCTCAAATAGAATGGTTGCTGAGATATTTTTTCGAGGTATGAGGGGCTTCCTTGCATTGATAATATACAATAAAACAACCAATTCACTTCGCTTTAACTCATACCAGGTAGAAAGATCAAAAGCGTGATAATATAATGCATAGATTATGATAAAAATAGTTCATACAGGCGAGCATAGCGAAGAAAAAATTGTTTTAACAGATGCCACAGATATTTGTACGGATGTTAAGAAAAAAAAAGAGTCCTGTAGCTTCGTTGCTGAAAGTATAATTTCGTATGGTGTATTTGATATGCATTAATAGCGATCGATCATTTTCTATCAATGTAGTAGTATTAAAATAAAATATAACAGTCTGGCAACCTGGTCGAAATAAACCCGTCTGTCCAGTGGCGACAGGAAATTCGGTCAAGGTAGAGACTTTAATTAGATCGACATATCAGCAAAAAACCACAAGGCATGTCTGGCGAAGGCTATCTTTAGATATCTTTTTTCTTTCTACCGATTGAAATTAGAGGAAAAAATGCCAAGTTAAAAAAGAAAAATGAATGATTGTACACCAATATCTCTCATAATGAAGCAACAAAAATAAATTATATCCTATGATGTCGGATTGGAAAATGTCTACTGTAAATTGAGGTGACAATTATAAATTTTCTATCCTTTGATGTTTTGCTTCAAAATTAAGCATATACATTTCATTACTCGCCACTTTTATTGTGTGAAGAAGTTTCAAAAATTGGCATATTAAAATATCTATATTCAGAAGCTAATTTTAACGAAATGCTTTTAAGACAGAAATAAAAAAAAAATTAAAAAGATCAAATTTCAAATATTTAGTATAGTCTTGGCGATAAGTTAAAAATAGAAATAAAAAGACATTTTCAAACAAAAAAATAGACATTATGTATGAATATTATAGACATTATGGATGAAGACATTGAATTATTAACAAACATGAACATTTCTCAATAGTAGTCCTTGTTTATAAAGTAAATTCATTCGATTCCTTGGCTAATATCTATACAGAAATTGTCAAGAACAATTCATATAACTAACAATCGTATACTCATCTAGACATTTTACGCAAATTTTATTTTAATATTTAAATGAAAACGTCACATAAATCAGAAAAGGTTTGCTAGTTTTGTTTTAGGTGTGCATTACACATTACTGAGCAGAAAGATAACCCTCTTTATTTTTTCCACCTCAGAGGAATAAACATGCTTTTAAATTAAAATCTGTAAAATTGAATGTCTCTCAGAGGATTGTTTATGGAAAATCATCATATGTTAAAAGTCACACCTTCTTAAAAAGTAAAAATAAAAATACATATTCGTGGATTGTGAAAGAGTTCCCATTGGAAGTAGAACCCAATTCTTTTTAAAGAATAATAATCACGAAAAGATCTCTGAATTACCTGCCATCACCATTTACAGCTCTCTGGTTGGAATACCTGGCCTCGATGAAAACAGAAAAAAAAGCATTTACAGGCAGGAAAAAAGACAGAAAAGTATACCGTGAGAAAGTGAATATTTTTCGTCTGTATTTGTAATAATCGTTAAGTGTGCTAACAGTGAATAGGCGACACGGTGTTCAAGGTCTTGACATAGTTTAAGGTCGCATCTCTTTTACATGTACAGTGGGAAAGATGATATACCATATGCGACATGAATAAAACGTAACAAGCAATTTTCTAGCGAGTAAACAATTTTTCCAAAAACCTACAAATATGAGACTTTTTCTATATTGAGGAGGGTAGGAAAAGATTGTGGAATTCGATTTTCAGCTTTTCTTTCTTTTAGAAAGTTACAAGATTACAGAAATTTCATATATAAGGATTTTGAAACACACAAAGAAATAAATGGAAGGCTTTTAGATATATGTATTTCCCATTTTGAGGAATAAAAAGGCTTAGGGGGGGGGGCACAGCATGGAATCTTTAGCAAGAATAACTGTTATTATAAACCAATTAAAAAATACATTCGATATCTTAAGAGAACGGTGGACTCTATTTGGACACTTTAGTGAATTATTCTTTTAGGATTAATATTTTTTTTTATTTGTATGTATTAAAATATAAATTTGTCAAATTTCTTTTAAAAACTTTTAAAAATAATAATTTACTTTTAAATATTAAAAGACATGTTTATTTTTTTTTTTAATTTTTAAATACTCCAAACGATTTAAATTTATTTTTCCCTTATTATTCAATATAAGTTTATTTGGAACAAAACTATGAATGATTTTGTAATTTCAATTAAATGCTATTTTTTTTAGAAATATTTTAATGCTCATTTATTGAATTTCCATAATAATTTTTTTTGCTGGATTAAAATTGATTTTTAACTATCTTAAAATACTCGAAATACAAAGTGCATACCCTATTTTCTGTAATGTTTAACCAAAATCTTTACAATCAAATTTATTTAATTTCCTTAAAAAAATTAAGACACCAGGTGCATTTCAAATATATTTAAAAATCTAAGTACAATATCGTTTTGAGTTAATATATCATGTCCTTTTTTCATTGGGCCTTTCAAATATTCAATTTATTAAACAATACAATTTATGACACTATTTTAGCTAAAATTAAACATATATTGTTATGAAACAATAAAAATAAAGTCATTTTTTATCCATTTATGCTTATTTTAAAATCCACTGTTCCCTAAAAAAGTCCTAACCAAAAGATACCAATTTTTTTCCAACCAATTTTTTTCAAAATTCACCGATCTTTCAGCACAACATTCTAACCCTTCTAAAGCAGGACAAACCGTTCATCTACCCCCAATTCTTATTTTTACAGTCAAAGAAATAATTAAGAGAAGAGCTAAAAAGATTAAAAATAAAAATCTTAAATTATTTATTAGATGGAAATTTATCAGAAACACCTGACATTAAAGTGTACTAATGATGAGACATGTCAATAACAGAGACCATAAATCACTACACAAAATAATTGGCGAATTTTTTTATTTATGAATTTATAACTCACGCCAAGAGGTTGTTATCACGATCAGGTTTATGATTTATGGCAGGATAAAATAGCCAATACATCTTTTCCATAGTATAAAAATGATAAATTCTGATGAAAATTACCTGACAGGCATTCTTTAAAATTATTTACTTCTTTTTAAAATCACAGATCTGAAGAGCAGGTTTATAAGACTTATAACAGCTGATATTTATAACTAATAATAAGTCTCAACCAATTATAAAACGGAAACAATAAATACTGAACCGTAACATTTAAAAGGTTTAAATACCGCACGCACGCACACACGCACACACACACACCTCAATAAGGCAGAGTTATTACAGAAATTAAACAAATAGAAGAGAATAGCATAAAACAAATACAGTGCGTAAATAAGTAAGAAAAAAGATCATCAAAAATAAATTAGAAAAAGCTGCTGCTTTATTTAAGCTTTGAAATTCCAGGCTTTCGAAAGAGTTGGGAGAGTAATTACTTATAAAAATCACCAAAATCATTTCGCTATGCAAATAAATAAATATATATATATATAAAAAACAAATTGGTTACGTGTCTTCACTATTTTAGCTAATTTACAGCTTGATTTCAAAAGTTTCGAAATATTCATTACAGGAAAATGCAAATTAAATTCATCGTATTAGAAACACACAGAAGTTATGAAACATTTTCTCATTATATAAATTAACTTATTATTTTCTTTTATTAGAATAATAAATGTGAGAGAAACTACCAGGTAATCAAAATATTTTTATATTATTAATATAATTGTTATTTCTTTTAGAGCGTAATAAATATATATTATACAGATAAAAGCTATTCAGGGAAAGGCAGAAGTAATTTTTAGGATATGCAAAAAAGAAGTTAAAGATACGATTCATAAATTGCAAGAATAAATAAACATAAAAAATGAAAGTTCGATGGCTTCATGAAAAACATCGGGGGGATGGAAGTCTGAAAAAACCCCGAAAAATTTGTAAAAGCTCAGACAAAAATGATTTTGTATTAATACTCAGTTTGTCCGCTGTAAAAGGATCCCATTTGTGCGGATCTCGAAATTTTCAACTCTGTTCGAATGGAAAGAATATCCATATTTAAAATTACAGTGAATTATACCGTTCGAGTCAAATTAAAAGCATAAAAAATTCACAAATACTCGGTGAATTTTCGGCTTCCAAACCCGCATTAATCCCAAAGTGGAGATTTTCAGATCAGGCAATACAGTGACCAATATTATGTACATTATTAATGCGAAATTATGGCGTAGGACCACAATCAGGGGTCAACTTCATCCAAGCAATGATAAACACTTGAACAATTCATTAAAATTAGAGCAAATTTAAATCTCAGACATGTTCTGTCGTTTCTGCTTTGACAGTAAAATGTTCATTTGCTCTTTTCAAACGGGTAATTAAAAATCCAGATTTCGGATAGATTCGTACCCATCCGTAGCTTACGTTTATACATCAACTACTCAGCTCATTTTCATTAATAAAAAAATCTAGATATCGTTCTAGTTTATGTTAACGTAACAAGTAAGCAATATTGTATTATATAATCCTTCTTGATCTAATCATGCAAAGAGAATGGAATTTAATCGCCAAACCAGCTTTTGAGAACAGACAAAAACGGCGACCAAACAAAGGTAAGCAAGAGAAAAGAGAAATTGAAATTTTTCAAATGATATCTCAAAATTTCCACCATAATTTCTTCCTTAAAAGTGACCAGAAGTCCTAGGAAGGAATTTGCTCCTATAGTAGTAGTTATTCTTGTCGCCAAGGAGCCAAAAGTTACCTCCGTATAAAAGGTTGCCTTTGAAAGAGGCTTGGTCAAATGGATCTTCAATAGCGATTCTCATTTTCAGTTTGATATCCATTAAGAAGAATCATTCCACATAGGGTTAAAGGAATCTGCTCCGTATAAAAAAATGAATCCAATTTCACAGGAAAGAAGCAATCAACAGTAGCGTGAGTGGAATTTCCGGATAGAAGACGAGAGGAAATGATACAAAAAAAAAAAAAAAAAATCCTTGAACAATAATAGTTTGAAAGAATAAAAAAGAACAAAAATTAAACGTATATGAAAAAAAAATAACATAATACATTTTGAAATCATGAAGATATTTACAAGCTTAATGCTTTTTCCAACACAGGATATCCTCTAACAGAATTATTTTAAATAATGTAACAGCATAATCCTGATCAATATTCAAAACAAGCGATAGGAAGTTTCACATGACAAAGAACAGGCATTTTAGTAAACTGTCATGATATAAGATAAGAATAAATGTCCCAAAATAAGTGCACAAAACGTTTGAATTGCGCAATTTTTTTTTTTTTTTTACAAAAAATAGAATACCTGATCAAGATCTTGTAAGGAGATTGCGATACGCGATTATGCTACCAGTTAAGGTTATATAGTATTATTACTAGCAGAAATTCCTTTTATTTTCAGAAAGAATCATGAGATCTGCGTGATTTACGCCCATTAAATTTACTTTTTAATCAAAAGATCGACCGCAAGGAAGCAATTCGCATAAGTATGTTCAGAAAAGGGTTAATGGTCTAAATCTTACCAAAATAAAACAGAAACTGAAGCACGAATGTTACTTAAACTATTTTTTGTAGAAAAATAATAAATGAGTAAAGGAATTTTTATTAGTATATTTCATTGCACTGGTACCAAATGATACAGTCACATGGTGCTTCGACTTAATGAGATGAAAATCATTGGTAACTTCAGAAATTACATGATTACATCTATGAACAAAAATATAGTCTAGGCAGGCAACTACATTCATTTGAGGTGTCCTTTGGTTCAATGTTATGGGAAATAGAGCTAAATTCAAACCAATGTGATTATTTATTGTGTAGATTTTGTGGATATCATAACGTATATGTCTAACAATCCAGAATATTATGGATAGTGCAAGACGGTACGAACCGTCATTGGTCTGATGAAATGTTCCCTTTTCCTGTGGGAATGTTTTGATAAAGTCACTACATTAGATTACTGATTGGTCACCGTATTCGCTGGAGCTGTACGATTTCTTCCTGTATATTCACATAAGGACGTGGAGAAAATCATAAATAGGTAACACTCCATTAGCGATATTACAGAACGTCGTGGCTAATTTTGTACTTCACTTGCAGGGAAAAGGTGGATATTTCGGAAGTACAGTATATATATCCAACAGCTTTCCAATTACTGGCAGTTTGTAAAGCAAAAGTGTATCCTATCGGTGGCCTTTTGAATTGGGGGGGGATGTGTGTGGCAAAATAGTATAAAAAATTTCTACCCCCCCACTCAAATTCTTTACAAGGATAACCTCAATAACTGCAATTATTTTCTAATTATTTTATTTAAAAAATTACAGGCCCTTTCCCGGACAGATGATTCAATTATTAATACTGCAATAGTTAAATTACGAAATGTAATTGCTTAATAAGACTTTAACAACAGCATCACTAAATTAAAACTTTTTAAATAAAAAAGCGAAAAGAAAAATCATACATCTTTCGTAATGTTCAATAAGATTTATAGACGGATTACATCATACTCGGCAATTAGCACATGAGCTACATAATGAGAATGTTAAAATTCGGTAATATGTTAACAAAAAGTAGCACCTTATACCAACGATATTTCGCAAGTGTTTCTCATCGTGATCAATAAGATCAACTGAATGAGAACTTAACGTTTTAATACTTGGCTTACAAAGATAGTTTAAGTAGAAAATGAACAGGAAATTAATAGTCAAAAGGGGATAACTGCAACGAAAGAGAGAGAGAGAAAAAAAACTGTGAAAGATCTCAGCTTGTCTGCATTTACATGCTGGATTCACAGCATGTCGCGATAATTTAAATGCTGTTTAAGAACCTGCATGCATAATTAATATGCATTCAGGAGAGCGAGAAAAATGACAGGTTACAAGTCTGAAAAGCAGATAGATGAACTTCAGTAAACCTAATTCGGTCATTAACGTTTTATCTACATGACTGCTTTAACACAATGGCAGCAAATAAATTATAAATTGCAATTCATTAATGGTAACTGTGAAAACTGATTGCATTACAAGCAGTTTGGTTGAACCCATGAGCCGAATAAAACGAAACTGTGATTTAAACTGCTGCCACTGTGCATTTGACTCCGAATTATTTCACGTGTCCAACTGATGTTTTCTAGAATTAATATATTCCGATTTCTATTTTCGGTATGGTTGACTTTCACTTGTGTATTCCATCATTAGGTAACACCCTCTAGTCAAGGAAGGCTGGTTCAGAAGAATGCGATGGAAATAAGCCTATTCAAAATAAAACTACCACTACTGTTTGTATCTTTATCTGTTTTGGAAAAGGAATTTTGCAAAAATTGTTGAATTTTTGGGCATAAAAGGCATTATTTATAAAATTAAAAGAAAGGTCTGATTTAAAATTAAATTTAATATTACAGATTTCCTCGTTTTGAGAAGAAAAAACTTGATCTGTTGCATTTCGTTTTCAAATACATATAATATAACATTAATGATAAGATAACTAATACTTTTGAAGAGAGAAAAAAGTATAACAAATAGGAAAACGAATCAATAGAGGAAATTTTTCTTCAAACCATTTAAGAGAAAATTTAATAGACCAAAATACGGTTCGCTGAAGAATATTTAACAGCGCGGAATTTTTTTTTCAATCAACGCGTAACAACATCCTTTAAGGGAAAAATTCAATTTTTACATAAATATTTTCATCATGCATCAAGACAAATTTTTTGAGGAAAAAAGAAAATAATTGAAGATTGACTTAAAAAAGCAGAAGATACTTCTTCCCAGTTAATTACAAGGGTTTGCTTGCTTTTTGGTACTTTGAATTCAGATTCAACGGAGACATCTTGGATTGCTAAAGATACTTAACAAAAGCAATCATCCATAAACAAAATACATGGGTAAACAATGATAGGGAACGATGATTGGATGACTTCCCACGAAAATGAAATTTCCATTAGCTTTTATTCGTCACCAGTTTTTGAAAAATATTGCATGAATTTAAATTGAAGTTTTTATCATTATAGAAGTTATTATACCAATGCTCAACACAATAAAAAAAATCCAGGATACATAAATGCTGCATGGACTCGGAACAAGCAAGCTGCTAATAGGTATTTCATTTTATAATAGGAGAAAAAAATGCGAAAAGCAGTAAGGCAGCGGCCCCCAAACAAAAACGGAGCCGACCCAGCGTGGGCACAATCCATGGGGCTTGATTAAAGTATTATTGGATTGAATTATTTACCATTATAGGAGTTATGATACCAATGCCCAACACAATAAAAAAAACTATCAAATCCAGGATACATAAATGCTGCATGGACTCTGAACAAGTAAGCTGTTAATAGGCATTTGACTTATACCTATAGATATTGATAGGAGTAAAATATGCATATCTATGCACGTAAATTCAGAAGTTCAGGATACCAGAGTGGTTGTCACGAAGTTATTAACGGGAAATACACTGTTAAAAGAACCAATAGTAAGAGAAACAGACTGAAAGTTCCTTCTTCTCCCCAATATTAATTGTTAAAACAGAGAAGGCAAAACAATCAATGTTGATTGGATCCGAAGGGTTTTGTTTAATTACACAGAAGTATTTGCTTTTTTTTCTTTTCAAAATGAATAAATTAAGTAATTAGACGACCTCCAAATTAACTGTGTATATAGCAATGTAAACTTTATATGCACAAATAGCTCTGAAGTAACTAAAGAGAGCTTGATCTCTTCCTGTTCTCTAAATAAAGAACGGGCACGTCTGTAACAACTTCGTAATTATTAGAAGAGAGAAACTGAACGTGTTTCAATAAGTCAGTCAGAAGCAACGTGTAGCAAATAAAAAAACAATGATACAGAAAAAAAAATCGTATAAATGAACGAAAAATTATACATAAAAAAGAAGAAGAAACTAGAAGTCGGAAATAATTGTTATATTTGAAAGTGTCTACTGAATCTCAAGACATTTTCTTGGGACAAACACGCTACGAAAATGATTTCAAAAGAACTGTTTCGCAAGACTCTCTGTAGGTAGCATTTTTGTGGTTAAGGTGGAAAGACCGGAAAGCAAGTAGAATCTATTCGAAAAAGTTAAAAAATTCTATAAACTTAAGAACCTGAACAAATGGCCTAAGAAAGAAATTTCAAGTTGGATTGATGGTCTGCATGGGGGGGGGGGGCAGACCGCAGACAGTCAGGGTCAAAGGAAGTAAGATATCTGATATGCAAATCAAAGCACTTTAGAATCAAAACTCTGTTAAGCTTAAAGTAGCGTTTGACTATATAATTATTCCAGTCAGTGCGCGCAGTCAATGCACTGGTACATTCTAAGATAGTTAATGGAGTTGCTAATAATTCGCCTCTACCGCTGCAAACTGCAAATAAACATTCCGAAATCAGCATACATGAATTTCTTAGGGACAGAAACAACTGAGCTTTACGGTTCAGTGAGTATAATGAAAAATGGATTCTGTAAATAACTTTTTTCTCCCGTATCTATAGAGACAGACAAAAAACAGACTTCTAAATTATAAGAAAGGTCAGAAGAAAAATAGGCAAGAAAAGACAATAAAATGAGAACACGCGTTTTGCAATACGCTTTTGTTTATGTTTCTCAGAAAATTAGAAACAATTTTATTTCCCCTTCAGACAGCGCTAATTTCAAACAGATTCGAATATGAACTTTCTTGATATTTTTTCGGGTAAACTATTGCGTTCTTTAATGTATACCTATTGTAAAAATAAAAATAAATAAAAAACAAAGGATGGGTCTACACAAGTTTACATACCAAATTGTTGATATATCTAGATTTCAATATTACTTGCGCAGATATATCTAGATTACTTGCGCAGATATATTTAGATTACAAGATTACTTGCGCACAGATATATCTAGATTACAAGATTACTTGCGCAGATATATCTAGATTACAAGATAATTTGTGCAAAGTTAATCTCTTAGAACAAAATATGATTTAAATTTCAAATTCAGATGCTTATTAAATAACAATAGAAAAATTATTGCTACTATTTCAATGAGAAGAATTTTCCAATACATGTAATCACCATGAATTCATTCTACTTCTTGTGTAAATTTTGAAATTTCGGACCCTTTTGTATTTATTGCGCAGCAAAATCGGCACTAATTTTTCGGCACAAATTCTTCTTATAAAGTTTGCCTATATACTTCAAAAAATCAAAAGTTTTTGTTTCTTTTAAAATTTCTAATCAATTTTAATTTAATTTTGAGCATACTAATAAAGAAAAATTTAATTGTAAATGAAATATTACATCAAATAATTCTCCCTTTATCATTCATCGCTTCAAAAGATCCAAGATCAAAAAAGATAAATTTAAGATTTCTCAATTGTAATTTAACACATTAACTGAGCTCAAGAAGAAGAAAAAGAAACCGTCTTCAAAATAAATGTTGTCGAATAATTTATTATTTGTCTCCACTTACAAAAAGTCATATTGAAAATTAAGTTCATAATAGAAGTTATTTATTAAAAGTTAATTTATAATATTTTAATTTTTTTTTAACCTGTAATATTATCCAGAAATATACGCCAAAAGCTTAGGGGAACGAAATTAAGAAAAAAGGGGATAGGGCAGGAAATGAAAATAATATCAGCACTCCACAATATGGAATTTTATGGCTTTTCCGGACTTTATTTGTTCCCTCCAATTCAAAGCTTAAGGGAAGAAAGAATTTCCCCACTCGTATAAACACAATCCGAATGAAGAAAAAGCAAGTAGAATCGCCGATCGTGATCTCACGTTTACGAGGTAGAAAGAATACATATTCTGGAAGCTGGTCACAAGGAAGTCAGGATATGTCAATAAATTTAAAGCGAAAATCCTAGAAGCGTTCCGAAATGACGGCCATGGCAGAAGATAACGATACTTTATAAATTTCTTCAGCTATCGATTAATATCAATTCTCAACTCTAAAGCTACGAGTGTCATTTCGATTAATCGTCGCCTTCGCAATATCAATTTTAAAACAGGGCATACATAAGCGTGATGCCAAGGACTTAGTGGATTTATGAGTTGGTTGATGGCCATCATTGAATTAAGTTTGACCTTCAAGCTGGGAGCAAGCCGCTAGGATAAAGTAACAGCTTAAATTAAAAAGGATCAAAACACAATAAATTACATTTAATTCATTTTATTTTAAGTTTAAAATTAAGTATAACATGTTTGAATAAGGAACCTTCGTCTGGAGTGGACATATTTAATTGGACGAGTCTACTTGAAAAAAAAACTAATAATATAAAAAAACAATTTTTAAAAATTAATTCCTACTTAGGTTAACAAAGAAATTTTTCATTTTAGTTACTTTTTATTAAATAATTACAATTAACATAAATATGTATATAAATATGACAGAATCACAATATTAAGCGGCAAAATAGAAATCGAATTTCCTAGCAATTTTCCATTCTTTTTTCTATATATGGTGTTCGAACTCGCAGCTGAAGGGATGCGAACCCAATGCCATACCAACCAGACTATTCCGGGCTAACAATTACAATTACTATAAATAATTGATCAAAAAATTATACTATCGTTGAATTTGCAACGCCAATCGAGGAATCAAAGTCAATTGTGACAACACAAAATGCGTGATTATTCTACACCAGTTGGGGGGGGGGGCACAATGAAGATTAGAAGTTTCTAATTTTCTTTATTCTGTATTTTAATTCGAAAGTATTTCAAAATGAATCGTAACAATCGATTATTTAGAATGTTTAATTTTAAATACATCAGGCATTATGAAAATAAACAGAATCATTTAAAATAATCGGTCAAAAATATATTAAGCTTAACTTTATTAGTGTGGGGTAAAATAAAACCGAATTCGTTACTTATTTGGTGGTGGGGAAATGAAGGTTTTTGGCGAGACAGTTTTTTAATTAATTAATAAAAAAATTAATGAAATAATATTTGAAAAAACTGTATTAACATCAAATGGATGAATAAAAAGTATTTTATTAATGATTGAAAATTTGTTTAATGCACACACACACTATTATATTATATATATATATATATATATATATATATATATATATATATAGGGAGAGTGTAAGCTAATAGTAGGAATTAAAAAAAGAATGTAATAAGTCAGAGAGAATGTGTATTTGGGAATGAATATTCACAAATTCATACACGACAAAGTTAAAAAACAGGATCAGTCACATAATCCGCTGTTTTCTCATTTGAATTACACAACACACAGTACAACTGGGCTTATAAACAACAGCTTATAAAACAAAATTGAAAAGGGCTGGATATATATTTCCAAAACGTTTTACATTTTATTCATTTTTCATTAAATGCAATCTTAAAACTTTTTTTTTTCACTTCTGAAATGATGAATATAAATTGAAATTAAATGACAAAACAACGTTAATATAGGTTCTTCGATCTTGATAATAATGATAAGAAGGAAAAAGCATCCGAATTTGAAACATTTTTATACTTCAACATAATTTTCTTTCAGTTAATCGTTACTTAATGGTTCGCTGGATTATTTTACTACGCCCCGTATGGTTGAAATTGCAAGAAATTTTTCGTATATTATATATAAGGTAACAAATTTTCAGCTATTAAGAGAAAATTCAATAATGAATTTAAAAAATTCAATTGTGCAATATTCCAAACTTTCCAATGAAAATAAAAGTAGTGAAGCAAGTGAATGGAAACCTTCAAATTATATATATATATATATATATATATATATAAAGACTTGAGTTATTACTAATAAAAGCAGGAAACAATACATTAGCATAAAAAAATAAAACTGAAGACGAGAAAATGTGAGAAAATAACCAAAACGAGGCAGAGCAAAACAGAAGCGAAGGTTAAGAAAAGAAACTCTTAAGCAATTTATAGCGTGATGCAGCACCTAAAGTATAAACCATTTAAGCCTCTATCATGAATATGCATGCTCTTTGTTTTCAGCACAATTTGAGAAAACTTTTTTTCCGAGAATGTGTGCTTTCTGGCTTCAGTTCTCTCAGAGTCACGGTTTTGGAATTAAATTATTATTTTTTTTAGATTTCGGCGTGCTGTCGCATAAAGAATGCAGACAGAAGAATAGGCGGCGAAAAATATGATTTATCGAGTTGCTCGAACAGTAAAATCCCCGAGGAATTATATTCCAGAAGATAATCTGTAGGATTTGCGGTACAGACAATTTTTCAACTTCACGAGATTAACGCATTTTTATGTTCACACTTCTAAGAAACTGCTCTTAAAATGCAAGGAATAGTAGGTGGTATTCAAAATCACAGTATATTACATTGTCGCAAATATTGATACTTAACGCAAAAAAAGAAGGAAGCGAGTTAGGAAATTCTAAATTTTCCGAAACAATAAAAATAAATAATACAACGAAGAGATCATGCACAATACTTTTCGTGACACAACAAATTATTTATTTTTTAAAAAATTAATTGTAAACAACCGATTACATTTTAATTTTTTTAACATGTTAGAACATGATGTTTTTCGGATGAGGTTTATCCGAATGGCATCAACAAAAGCCTGTAGGCGAAAAATTGAAATTTAATTATCTGCACCAGCTACTCAAAAAAAAAAATCAGCTTTTTATAACGCATTGCCATTGCATTTACAAAAGCTCTAATTAAAAAAATAAGTTAATTACTACAGCAAATAAAACCTAGAAAAATGTCATTTTGAGCAAGTGATTATATGAAATGAAATAAATAGGAAATGTGATATTTTTTTATACAATAAAAGCGAGTCGAAGTTTTTTAGATTGTTTGGAATACTAAAGTGACTAATCCAATAAAACAATTAAAATAAATTAAAATATAATTTAACTTGCACGAGCACGTGGTGCTTGGCCGTTCAAGAAATTATTTTCTGACATGATACATTGAAATATGCATAGCAGATTTCATTTTAATCTTTTTATTAATTTATTTATTTTTGCTAAAAAAAAAGTTATCTCACTAGTTTCCTAAAATCAATCGATTTGATTTCTTCAAAGTTTTAAACTAAGAATCTAAAAAATGATTTAAAAATTCAAAACAATTCTCTAGAGAAGCAAGTTTTTATGAGAATTCTTTTATTCCTTGAATTAAAAAAAAACATGATAGATTTTAGTTCAATTCTTATAGACCAAAAATTAAAAAGGCAATAAGATAAACCTAAAGAACATTGATTTTATTTTTTAGGATTTAAAAAAAGAATTTTTTCACCGTTAGATAAAAAATTACCGAAATTCGCTCAAAATTGGTAACGGATTTTGGTATCGATACACATCCTACCGTAATTTCATTCGTTATTTATTGATAAAACTATTGCAATAAACGTATGGCTGTTAGATAATAAAATTTTGGTTGTTAGATAATAAATTACGAGCATCTTCAAATAACATGAGATTAATATTTTTTTAAAAAAAACGAATATTGAAATAGAAATTAAATAATTCAAGGACAACAAGATTCTTCATACTTTTTAGAATTTTTGATATAAAAAGAAACCATCCTAAATTTCTGTGAAAATAAAAGTCCTTGTTTCCAATGAATTTACCGGAAAATTCTTTGATTTGATTGGAGAAATTTGATTTCCTTTTCGGTTATTTTCTTTAAAGAACAAAGCAATCCCTTTTATTTAGAAATCTTTTTCTAATAAAATAAGTCAATTTCACAGAAGCACTATTGCAAAAGAAGCGGGTTTCTCTTACTAGTGAAAATGTGACATTTTCCTGATACATATCTTGGGTACTCTGTATTGTGTTCAATCGGTCGTATTATGAGCTGGAGAGATTAAATTGGTAGCGAAAAGCAGTAAGGCAGGCGGCCCCCAAACAAAAACGGAGCCGACCGACCCAGCGTGGGTAAAACCCATCGGACTTGACGCCAGGCTTGTATTGATCCGTAAGAGGTGCCCCGCCCCTCCATGATACTAAGGCCACCGAGCGCCTCACCAAACGGCAGATGCTGCCTTTCAAAAAAGACGTCCTTCACCGGATTTTGATAAAAATCTTTGTTTTCACAAGAAACAATCGAAAATCCTTTCCTTTAAAGAATTCGAAAAATAAAAGTTGAAAAGAATTTCATTCTCCCAAATAATTTTGAAGTACACAGAATAATTTCTTCAGGGCATTGACCTCACGGCGTCCAACTTTTCTCTACTGTTTAATTAGATGATACATTCTGTGTGGAGGTGGTGCGGAAGAATTGCTATTTTGATGCAGACATTTGAGTTGTTTTGAGTTTAATATGACATTTCGGATATTTAAAGTTTTGAATATCCGTTTTTGCATAGAGCGGTAAAGAGTATGGAAAATACAATTTTATTTTAATAATTTAAAATTCCGATAAATTAATGTCAACAAGTCTGGGTCATCAAAAAACATCAAGGCATTTTAAGGGTCATCAAAAGATAAAGACATTTTAAGGGTCATTAAAAGATATTAAGGAATTATCAGGATATTTAAAGTTTTGAAATAGTTTATGCATTGAGCGGTAGAGTATGTAAAATACAATTTTAGTTTAAAAATTTAAAATTCCGATAAGTTGATGTGAACAAGTCTGGGTCATCAAAAGATATCAAGGCATTTTAAGGGTCATC